>JAMPIV010001059.1:0-268589 GCA_024509875.1 Oreohelix idahoensis
TTCCATGAATAATCAGACTAGACAGCACATCTCACACTGAGGTCTCACCACCTTCAAATTTAAAAAGCGAAGGAATTGTAGCGCTTCCCGCTGTAATTCCCGGGGGTCTTTGAATTGAAATAATAAGGCTACTGCACACTCATGCATGTCGCACAGGGCGACTGCTTATAGGATCTGTATGGGGCTGGCAACTTCACCATCTAAAACAAATACCCACAGAAACAGCTCCTGCAAGAGCATGTGATTGCATGGTGCTGGCTTCACTCAAGGGGACAACGGGCAGTGGTGGCTCATGATTCCTAAGAAGCGCAAAAGAAAACGATGATGAATAATAATGGTAGCGTTAGCAAAAGTTTATGTATTTTGATTCCTATAGATCAGTGACTCCCAGCCTTCTGTATAACTGTGACGTAGAATGGAAATATTGATACAGTAATCTGATAACCTTTGCTTTCCCATTTAGTGTCTACCATTGGCTAAGCCAAACCACGCAATTTTCTGTTTGCATGACTCACCTTTGAATCCACGCCCTTTTCTGGGAACATAACAACATAGTTGTTTACCAACTTTTCGCAACCTGCCAGTCTTAACAGGGGAGCGAATCACGTTTGTTTACCTGAATTTCTCACGCGAGCTGATTTGCCAATTATATATCGGTCATTAGACAGATGCGCGTGGAAATAACGGACTGTTTGAAGAGATGCAGGGGCGATAATATTTTCCCGACCACCTTTGATGTCCGTACGTTTCAGGGGGAGGTAAAACGTTTGATCTGCGAAAGAAGACGTAATCTAAGAGAGGCCCGTTGCATGGCCAAGTCTTCTGATGTCGGTCAACATCGCTGAGTAGAATGAACGAACAAACCTTTGATCTGGGAAAGGCAGTTTCCTGCTTTCTCTACTATAGAGAAGGTGTGAATTGTAACATCTTCTAGTGATAATAACACCATGTTCTGTATATATACCGCGCTCTCTCAAATTCAGTTATTAGAGTCGCTCAGAAATTCTTGGATAATCTAAACACGCCAGACTAGAACCATTCCTCACTGAATGTGTTAAATTGTCTCGTGGGGATTTCATTTTCTGATTTGTGGTAATAGAAATTGTGATTAAGTGTTAAAATGTGTTAAGTTTACCATTTTAATTCACTATAATTCCCTAGCGTTTAAAACTAGTGAAATAACATAACGCGTAGATATTTTCTTGCCAGTCGTTCAGTGTAATGTAATTTCCAACACCCCACATTCAACAAGAAGATACGGTCTAGCTGACTGAGATTATTACGAGTGACAGAATAGAATTCGCATTATATTTCATTGCGTGAAATTATATAAGTGACTAGTGTTAATGACACGTGACAAAACAACAGACGCCAACAAATAGCTAGTAGTGACCGGCGATTTTTGTTAAAGTGCGCGTATGGATAAATTAAATAATAATTGACTTTGTGCTCTGTTCATTTTCTCGCGGGCAATAACGGGGGAGGGCGCATACCCTTTTTCCGACATGCCATTGCGGAAAACATACGGGTGGATAGGATAGTAGCAGTTTTTTTCATAAATGTTCTTCCTAATATAGCACCTGATCAAAACCAGCGGCCAGCGGTCTTACCGTCTTACCAGTACTATTACTATTATTTTGGGTCTTCGATTTTTGGAATAGTTCGGTCCTCTTTCTTCATTCAGTGAAGGATTAATGGTGTCTTCTTCGTGGCCACAAGTTCCAAGTTCCTTCGTGAACCACTTGGGCCCAACAGACCAATAAACATTAAGATTAAATCGTAACTGGACTGCACATTACCCAGAATTATTTATTCAATTTTTCCATCCCACTGGGCATACGAAAGAACATATATTTCTGACGATTGACAGGCGTAGCAACGGAGTGATCCAGAAAATTACGCTGTTTCAAAATCGGCACTCATCATAGAGCCAGCCGATAGGATTTACCATCACCATAATTTTTACATATTGTAACATTTGTCTTAGCAACCAGATGCTTAGCAATACAGGAATTACTTTTCTCCTTTTTGCAACTGTGAACGCCCAGAGCATGTCTTGCTTCAGTAACGATTCGCGGTGACACTTGTTTCATCCAGGAAAAATTAAACCACCAAATTTGGCGTCCACCTTGTAATTATTATTCGATATATAGGCTGGACTGGGGCCATATTTGCGCAACCCACCTGACAGTATAGGTTCAGGAACAATTGTAATTTTTCAAGGGATGCCAACACCAAGAATGGGTATGCGAGATTGTTTGTGGCCACATATGACACAGAGAGAGAGAGAGAGAGAGAGAGAGAGAGAAAGAGAGAAAGAGAGAGAGAGTGAATATTTTCCTTTGTTACAATCATTGTACTAACATCTTTTTTTTTTCGCTAAACTTGTGTACTTTACTGAGAGTAATTTAGTGGGGAACTTGTTCTTCATAGTCTATTCTGTAACCTAGTGCTTATCTTTGACCTTTGGGTTATTAACTTCTTTTGGGATCCTTTCTCGACAAGGGGAGGGCACTTATTCGGTTATTTTCATATGTCTGTAAACAATGATTTTATTGATTTCTCTATATCGATTTTGTAAAATGTTTAAAGATAATAAACAACAAAAAAGAACTTAAATTTGTGTGTTGGTCAGACCCATACCCAGTTAACCATAGTTTTTCACGTCTTGTGTGTCTTGTTGTCACATAATTGTGTGTGGGCGTGTTTAGTTAAACTTATCTTTCTAGAGATAAGGGGTTGAAAAATTGTCTTACACTAAAATATAGTCGTATAGATAGGCTGAACTAGAGAAACTATTCAGTCCAGAGACAGATCTTCTCCTTAACTATTCACTCTGGAAATCTATTTCTTACACCTTTATTCTCACATATTTACCACTATCACCTCTGCTCAGACGGGACCATAAATATCTTCTAACCTATCTAAAATTTACGACAATAACGCAACCCATGCTGTACATTTGAGGCTCACGTAAGGAGAAATGCAATTCACAGAATGTTTTACCTCAGGTATATTATGCATACATGAGTATTTGTTAGACAAAAGAAATAAAATTTATTAAAATTTAGGTAGGTCATTAATAACTGTGACTCGGTAACCGTTTTATTTGTAGACAGACTTAAAGCTCTTCAGTAAAAAAAAAACTGGAAAGGTTATTAGTTAAACGGTATGGTTGATGTCTCGCAGCAGCAGGCTTCCAAACCTCTGGCTCCTAAGACGATATTTTAAGATCGGAACCCTTTCTCTAATGAAGTCTATTGCTGTATTTATTTTGCATATGGACGATAGCGTTTTTTCTTGCTGTTCGGTTTATTTTATTTTTAATGTTTTGTAAAATTTTCCTTCAGTACACCGAGGACCGTCAGTCCTTGTCGCGGACCGCCTGGGGTCAGCGGACCACAGGTTGGAAGACACTGCTCTTGATAATTACCTTGTAACGCGCAATATTTTGTACAAGTATTCTTAAAGACAATAAGTTTTACGTGCTTAAAAGAGCCATTAATTTTATAATGGTTAAACAAATTATTTATTATATTGATAACAACTATAAAAATTATAATCATATTATTATTGTAGTTTTTTTTCGGCCACATATTGTTCCAAAGGTTGTTACAGCCGGGAGTTGTAGTTAGGATAAGCTCTCACTGCAGATAAATGCTTCTATGGCACGCGCCTCAAGCAGCCTCTGACAACCAAGTCCAGCCCCTGGCCTTCACGTGTGGCTCAATTTGAGCCCGGCGGAACTGTTTTCACTGACGGGAGAAGGGGCAAAGGCGAGCGACTGGCGCCTTAAAACCAGCAGCTTCGGGCAGATAGGGCTCGTGATCCCTGGTTGGTAGCTTATCTAAGAGAAGGAACTCTGAATTCAAACCACCGCTGTCTTGCGGGAATATCCATTTATGGAATTGGCTTCGGGAGTAAACCCTGAGGATAAATCCGGAGTCGGAGTCCCTAAGGCAGTCTAATGTCGATTCGAAATTATTCTGGCAACTCCTGCGACGTGGCTGGTACCAAACTGTATCGGCTACTGCCGTTCCTTTGGATCTACCAGCTGTGTGGAGAGGGGGAACATGCTGCATGGGCAACAGCTTGATCTCCATATAACTGTGCCCAAGCTCGCGCCCTGGAGAGGACACTCCAGCTTCACTCTATAGATGTCGGCAAAACACGGGAAGTAGCAGTTACCGGTTATAAGCATTTTGCCCAATTGGCGTAGGGCATGGCGCCAGGGGCTACTTCCGACAATGGAAGAGGTTCTACGATCTCACTGGAAGCTACCGCCCGCTCCAAACTGGGCAGCCCCCAGTCAATAAGGTGTTGTCCCGCCACTGTATGCTTTCCCCATTGGGTGCATGGGGATTAGGGTCAAACCCGAACTGTAGACAGAACATTTTTCACCAAGCAATTATCAGAATAATAGAAATAAGCAAACTCTCAGATTGGGATGCTGGAACGTCAGGACTGTGTTGACTGGACTATCCGAAAACCTACAGGACGTAAACGATGTAAGGAAGACAGCCATAATTAATGATGAGCTTAAACGACTTCAGGTGGATATAGTTGCACTTCAGGAAACGCGCCTGGCGGACTCTGGAACGGTGAGCGAGAAGGACTACACATTTTATTGGCAAGGGAAAGATCTTAATAAAACTAGAGAACACGGAGTAGGTTTTGCGGTCAAAAAATCGCTAACTAAAATGGTTGAACCGGGCGAGAATGGATCAGAACGCCTGTTAACGAGCCGCCTGCAAACTAGCACAGGTCCCATCACCCTTGTCAGTGTGTATGCTCCTACTCTGTACTCTGCCTCAGAAGCTAAAGATGAGTTCTACGAGAATCTGGCAGCAGTCATCAAAAGCATACCTAGGCAAGAACAGCTTGTTCTCCTTGGTGACTTTAACGCTAGAGTGGGTGCCGATAATGTTTCATGGCCTTCATGTCTGGGCAGGTTTAGTATTGGCAAGATGAATGAAAATGGACAACGGCTTTTAGAGCTGTGTGTCCACAATGACCTCTGCGTGACCAACACCTACTTTCAGACAAAACCCCAGCATAAGGTGTCATGGAGACACCCACGATCCAAGTACTGGCACCAACTGGACCTGATTCTCGTCAGAAGGCCACTTCTCAGGCCTGTGCTCTCCACGCGCTCGTACCATAGTGCAGACTGTGATACAGATCACTCCTTGGTTTGCTCCAAAATCAGAGAACAACCAAGAAAACTCTATCGTGTCAGACATGAAAGGAAACCACGCATTGATACCAGCAAGATGTCAGACCCTGTCATGATCACTCAATTTACTGCCACCTTCAAGAAAGTGCTCAGCAGCCCTTAGCATGGTGATACTATTACAGAGAACTGGGAGCATCTACGGAACACCATTCAAAGTACTGCACTTGCCACCTTTGGTAAGAAAACGGCAAAGTCAAATGACTGGTTTGATGCTTCATCAGATGTGATGGCACCTGTCATTGAAGCTAAGCGCAGTGCTATGAATGAATACAAACGTTCACTGAGTGTTAGAACCCTACAGATCCTGAAAACTACGAGAAGCATAGTTCAACAAACTGCTCGACGCTGTGCAAATGACTATTGGCTCCAGCTCAGTGAGAGCATCCAGATCGCAGGACAAACAGCCAACATTAAATAAATGTATGATGGTATAAAGAAAGCACTTGGCCCCCAAAAAAGTAAGACGGCACCGCTAAAAACCATTAGCGGAGAGAAGCTAACCGATAAGGGTAAGCAGATGGAGAGGTGGGTCGAGCACTACTCTGAGCTTTATGCTAGAGAAAATACCGTTACGCCTGCAGCCCTTGATGCTGTCAAATGTCTGCCAACTATGGAGGAGCTGAATGCCGAACCAACATTAGAGGAACTCAGCAAGGCCATTGATAGCTTAGCCTCTGGCAAAGCACCAGGCAGTGATGGGATTCCTCCTGATTTAATCAAATGCTGTAAGAGCACGCTATTACATCCCCTGCATAGGATGCTGTGCCAGTGCTGGGAAGAGACAATTATTCCTCAAGACATGCGAGATGCCAAGATTGTAACACTGTACAAAAATAAAGGAGACAGAAGTGATTGCAATAACTACAGAGGCATCTCTCTTCTTAGTATTGTTGGTAAGGTTTTTGCCAAAGTCGTCTTAATGCGACTACACAAGTTAGCTGAGCGCATATATCCAGAGTCACAGTGTGGATTCCGAGCTGGTAGATCAACAACAGACATGATCTTCTCTGTCCGCCAGCTTCAGGAAAAATCAAGAGAGCAGAAAAGGCCTTTATATATCGCTTTTATAGACCTCACAAAAGCATTTGACCTGGTTAGTAGGGATGGACTCTTCAAATTCCTCCTGAAAATAAGCTGCCCATCTAAAATGCTGGACATGATAAAAGTCATTCCATGACGACATGAAGGGAACAGTCCAATATGCTGGAAGCACGTCACAGCCCTTTGACATACGAAGTGGCGTTAAACAAGGCTGTGTTCTGGCTCCGACCCTCTTCGGGATCTTCTTTGCCTTACTCTTGAAACATGCATTCAGAGATGCTACTGAAGGAATATGCCTTCACACTAGGTCAGATGGCCGTCTGTTTAATCTTTCAAGGCTAAAGGCAAAAACAAAAATCAGAAGGGTCACTATAAGAGACTTGTTGTTCGCTGATGATGCTGCAGTCGTCACTCAAAGCCAACAGGAGCTTCAGAACTTGATGAATCGCTTCACTAAAGCATGCAAGGATTTTGGCCTCACAATAAGTCTAAAGAAAACGATGTGCTGAGTCAGGATGCGGGTGCTGCACCAGTTATCACTATCGATAACTATGAATTGGCAGTGGTGCACCACTTCACATACCTAGGGTCTACCATCAATGACAAACTCTCACTGGATACAGAAATCGACAGCCGCATTGGCAAAGCTGCAGCTACCTTTGCCCGTCTCACATCGCGTGTTTGGGGAAACTCCAAACTCACAACGAAGACCATAGCTGCGGTATATAATGCCTGCGTCACCAGCACACTCCTATATGGCAGCGAGACCTGGACGACCTATGCTAAGCAAGAAAGAAGGCTCAATACCTTCCATTTACGGTGTCTACGCCGCATCCTCGGCATTTCGTGGAAAGATAAAGTGACAAATGTCGAGGTGTTGTCACGTGCTGGCCTTTAAAGTATGTATACACTGCTTTTATATCATGCAATTGTACTCACTACCCTCCTGTATGCCTGTGAAACATGGACAGTGTGTAGCAGACATGCCAAGAAGCTTAATCATTTCCACATGAGCTGTCTTCGCAGGATCCTCAGGATCAAGTGGCATGATAGAGTATCTAATTCTGAGGTCCTCAACAGAGCACATATCTCAAGCATCTACACATTGCTGCAGAGGGCCCAAACTAGATGGGTCGGACATGTTCGCATGCCCGAAAAACGCATCCCAAAGCAGTTGATGTACAGCGAACTCTCCACGGGTAAGCAAACAGCAGGGGGACAAAAGAAACGCTTCAAAGACACACTGAAAGCATCGTTGAGCAGCTTCAAAATTGATGTCTCCTCCTGGGAGACTATCGCACAGGATCGCTGTGCCTGGCAGACAAACATTACTCAAGGTGCTCGCATTGCAGAACAGAATTTAGCTGATAAGGCAGAAGGCAAGCATGCTGCAAGAAAGGCCAGAATGCACAGCAACACTACTATCGACTCTAACCATGTGTGCCCCGTATGTGGCAGGGCCTGTAGGGCCAAAATAGGATTAATTAGTCACATGAGATCACGGCACAGATGTGTCACAACTCAAGTCTGAAGCTGTCGCCATCTTCGCTTGCGATGGGCAACTATTATTATTGATTACACTGCTTAGACAGCGCAGACTTCGCTGGCTTGGCCTTGTTCGCCGCATGGAAGATGGTCGCATCCCAAAAGATATCTTCTACGGACAATTAGCAGATGGCAAGAGAACAGTTGGGCGACCACAGCTGAGGTTCAAAGATGTGTGCAAGAGAGATATGAGGGCACCGGACATGGATCCAGCAACATGGGAGGATGAAGCTGCCGATCGCACAAAGTGGCGATGCTATTTACGGTGCCACCTCAGATTGGGTGAAGAGAGGCTCACAAAAATAGCAGAGGAGGGGAGTAAACGTCGAAAGGAGCACCAGGAAAATAAGCAGCTGAGGGCTGTCACCTCAGGGGCGCATTCCCATAGTCAGTTATGACTGAAGGGGCTGTTATTATTATTATTATTATTAGTTTTTTTTCGTCCACATAAGAAGCACGAGGACAGCACATCAGTTGACAGATGTCCATGAAGTGTGTGCCAAATTAATTTTTCGTGTAGTAGTTGTTTTTGTGGCAGTCTGTCTTACATGACGAGGTTAATAACCCCAAGCTCATCGACAATATTTATTCATATTCAATTCTCGTAGGATAATTTCTCGAGACCACTTAATTTAATGCTTTTGAGAAGCTTCGTTACGACTGTAAAATGAACTTAATTTTTAAAGACTAACAAACCCGGCCGCAATTTAGAAAAAAAAAACAATAAACCAAATACAATTAATTTTAAAATAATAGGAATACATAATTAATTATATTACATTGAAAGCCGTAGAAGAGTTTCTATTTCCTCCATTCACTTCTTTCACAGTAGACACATTTCTGATGTTACCAAGCAGAACTAAAACGATATGAATCCTAAGAAGGATATTGCTTTCATGTACCTGTGATCGTGTTTTTTAGCTGTAATCACACTCGAGGTTTTCATATTTTTTTTCTGTTCTTCTTAGAACAGTGCTGGTCACAATACTGATATATTATAACGTTTTGTTTTTCTTGTGGTTTTTCATGTGAAATTATATACACTGCGTTTAACACAGTTTAACACAGTTTAACTGCGTTTAACACATGTACACAAGTCTCCCATTAGAAACAGCAACGTTAACGCTATGCAAACTACTAAGCTCTCATTACTACATCGAGTCTACCGTGATACATTTTCATCTGATATGTAATAAAAACATATGGAGGACTGCCGTAATACTATGACATACGGTACAGAATGATAATATACAGTGTCTACATCATTCTGGGAGAAGAAAACGGACTACATTATGAAAATAAAAAAAAGGTAGTGCCATGGTAGATATTTCGCTATACTAGGCCCTTCTTAATGACGTATGGTGACCAGTTTCCTTCCTTGCTGCCTCGTGCCGTATGTCCATTTACAACTGGGTATACTGACAAGTGACGCTATCGGGTTTTAACCGTTATAAATGTATTGTATATAATTCGCACGCGGATACCAACAAAATAAGTAAATACAAAGATAAATAACATAAACTACAATTAAGCTAATTAAAACCGAAGTATATAAATTTTAAAAAAAGCTTTAAGAAATAGTACATAAGGTTGCTGTTAAGGCAGAATATTAATGTAGTGCGTATCTTGACCACACTTAGGCTATTACCAGTTAATACACGCGGTAATATGTCTCTTTGTGGTTAATCATGTGTTTGCACGGGTTTTCACTTATATTGAACGCGAGATATTTAATACGTCATCGGTAGTTAATGACGTAATGCGTTCTGCACTAATTTATGCCAACGGTTAATATTCTTGGCCTTTCGTGATTTGTAGTCTTCGAGGAAGGACGTATTATATGTAAGCTCCTGTGATACTGTGGAAGTTGAGCTATCAGTGGCATATTTTATTATTCGAAGGCCGCCACAATTATTATGATATTGTATAAGATGATCCAGAACCTAGTGAGAGGTTTGTGACAACCTAAGAAGTATTCGTTATATAATTCAGCGTCTACATTTGTCTGACCCACATTACTTGGGTGATCATCGTTCGTATGCACCCCTAGCCAGAAATGTTTTGATGAGACGAGACTATTGAAGGACAGGACGAAGTATCTATATATTTTGCCATGCCATTTTTCCATGATGTCGTTATCTACTATTATTAATAAGCGTCAACCATATTATGTAGACCCATCCACTTCAGGGCTTGGATTCGTCAGAATTGATGTTATGTATGTTTTTGCCCGTCTCCATTCGTGTTTGTCAGTACGATGCCTATTTTGTCACTGAGCGTTACAATATATATTAAACTACTCGTATATACTACAAGAGTAATATCACCCGTAACAGCTGCTCCATACAAAGGAGAGTTCAGTGTTTACGCCGTGTGGCTTGAGGTTTCCAAAAAAGGACGATTTAACGGTTTTCAAGATAAGACTTATCCTTGTTAACAGAGGAACAAGATCTGACATCAGGGACTTGGGTGTCAAGGCCGCTCTAGTGCAAGGAGCCATTCAAAACGTTGGCTTCACGTTTTGGGACTATGCAGGATTTGTCATAAAGGTGCTGGCAGAAAGGATCCCCAAGTCGCCAATGTAAACTTTGCTGCACTGTTTGCAGTTGATGACGCGACGGGCGACTCACAGGTTAAGAACAATCCTGATTGCAAAAATGGCTTTAGAAAATAATACCATACGTGTTTGGGTGACCTATAGATCCGTTTTACACCGCGTCCTGTTGCACGGCTTGGTGCCAGAGTGGTTATGACTATCGATAATGACTATCGATGTTCAGAAGGCTACGAACGAACAGGTCCTATACTTTACCCCTAACCTCACCGCCAATTTCTAAGTGTTCTAATGCTTCTTTACTACTAATTATTATTATTAACAAGCTTTTCTTTATATAGTTACCTATTTTGTTAAGTTCTATGCTATTTTGTGTAGCTATTTCTACTAATATTTCATTTTTCACAGCCCGTTTCTTTTCAGACTCGCCTGCACAGACTGTTTAACCTCGTTTTTGGTTGACGTATTTCTCTCTGTGCTTCTGACTTGAATTTACCTGAGAGACAACAACGATCTTCCATTGCGATGTGTATCTATTTATTTAACTTTATTTCGATGCAGTTAGATTACTTCTTACCTTCATTTCACTACGAATTTACCTGTGTTTATGCCTGGCAAAGGTATTGTGAACGTAACGTTGGACTGTTCTCTGTCCTTTGCCCCAGTTAAGACTGAGATTACCTATTTTACTTCACCATACGATTTTGATATGCAGAGCTCTTACACCAAATAGATATTTAAAAAAAAAAAATAATAATGCATATATATATATATATATATATATATATATATATATATATATATATATATATATATATATATATATATATATATATATATATATATATATATATATATTTTAAAATATATATTTGGCGTAAGAGCTCTGCATATCAAACCGTAAGGTGAAGTAAAATAGGTAATCTCAGTCTTAACTGGGGCAAAGGACCGAGAAAAGTCCAACGTTACGTTCACAATACCTTTGCCAGGCATAAACACAGGTAAGTTCGTAATATAAACATATTAATTAAGTGGAATTTAACTAAAAATCTTGGTGATCAAGATTTAGCAGATTACTTGGCTCTTCTGTCCCATTACCATAATCAGATGCAAGAGAAAATGAAAATACTCGATGAAAGGTCACAACAATTGGGTCTGAAAATACACAGGGGAAAAACAAACATAATGAGAATAAATGCAAGAAATGAAAAGGCTTAACTTGAAGAAGCACCACTAAAACATGTAGAATCGTACACATATCTTGGCAGCAATATAGAGAAATTTGGAGGGACAAACAATGATATTAAAATAAGAATACAAATAGCAAGAGAAGCTATCTTTGCGTTGGGAAACATATGGAGGTCAAGAGAAATCAAGTCCAGCACGAAAATAAGAATCTTCAACTCAAATGTCAAGTCAGTCTTATTGTATGCCTCTGTAACATGGAGAACAACATAAACAACAGTAAGATAATTACAGACTTTCATAAATGGGTGCTTGCGTAGAATTGTAACCGTTAGGTTGGTTAAAAGGGACAATCCGGTCAGAAATATTTTTATGAGATTAATTTTTATGATGGAGATTAGCTGACTTTTAATTTATAGTCTAAGGGGATTAATCGATAGAACGAGAAGAAGGGGTCAAGAGTAGTGATTACATCCCTTGGTTGAGGATTATTGATGTTTTGTTTTGTCTGGTTTTGGCAAGGTGAGCGAGGGAAACAATTCACGTGTTTTGAATGGAGTGGTGAGATGTTTGTCCGACAAAGTGTTCTGGACGGTTCGAAAATAGTCGTTTATGTAAATCGACGTTTTAGATTAAATCAGTTTTCTCCCAGACGTGATAGAGTTATCTTCTAGATGTGGTAGCAAGTAGAAGTTCTATCGGGCCGATTAGCCAATGGTTTTGGTTGCTTATGTGGTGACAGAAAAGTGACTAGTGCCCAGACGTTTATCTAGATATTTGCCACGTTTGTGTATGACAGTTTTATTTATTCTGAGGACGAGATGTCAGTGTATCCAGTGAGACAAATGTGTGTATTTCGAGATACCAGGTATGTAGAGTTTATACTAACCTGTTGATGAACTCTTAGATAAATTAGAAGAACATTAGACAGCCGATAGTCTTCAGAGTAGAAGATAGACTTGGTACATGTACATCCCTGGCGGTGAGGCCAGTTTCACTAAGATACACGAAGGCAGAAACATAAGAATATGTTAGAACATAAGAGAGACGAGTGTTTACACATGAAGAGATAGATGGCATATCAAATTATGACAACAGTGCTTCTCAAAGTGTGATCCCAGTAGCCATAAGAGACAGTATGATAACTGAAGCAGCGAGAGAGATAGTGACACTGAAATATTACCTAATGAATTTTGTTGTACATGCCAACCTCAGGTGGAAGGTTGGGGATATTAATTTACAGATGTAAACAGGAGCCAACATTTGGCCTATTTTACGATGGCTTATGTAAATGAAGTTCTACGTTCATATGAAGCCTGCTGTCATCGTAAATTATTTATCAACTGTTGGTCTGAGTAACGTTGTCGTTGAGAGAAAGAATATTCTTACCATAAACAAGCAGCATACTGTTTAGGACAGAAATACGAACCTATACGATCAACCAGATAGAAGTACGGTATAATAGACAAACCTGTTCACCAACGGCCACAGAATAAAAGGAATGAAATGGTATGACAATGTCACAGATGTGGAAATGATGGCAAGAACCAGATAAGTGCCAGTGGAACTAGAGATGAGAAATTGACGCCGTCGATGGATAGGACACACATTGTGCAAACCTGATGATAGTATTACAAGGCAGTCGTTCGGGAATACTCAGGGAAAGAGAGGCAGAGGTAGACCAAAAACACACGGAGATGAGAACTGGAGACAAAAGTGAAAATAATGAGGAAGACGTGGAAAGAACTTGAGCTGTTGGCACGTGACATGGGGGGCGGGAACTTGGCATGTGTTTGTTGAAAGCCTGTGCTCCTTGAGAAGCTAGTTTTTAGTGGATTTTTTTTTTCCTAGCTGAATTTTTTTTTTTAAATGTCAGGTGATGTCAGAGCCACAACAAGTAAATTACCTGTACTTAATACTAAATGTCTGACATTTGATGGCTAGCCGATTATCCTTCCTTCTAAACTGTACACTAATATGATTTATCCCTGTATGTTTAGTATCTTAGCTGACATTAATGTGTCTGTGTTTGGTGCAGTGATAAATTAATCTCCCCGTATAGTTCACACAGGTCTCTGAGGTGACATAGAGAGAATAGGAATACTATCTCCCGTTGTGACGTATAATGGAAATATAACCTACAGTAATCTGACAGCATTTGTAATCCCGTTAGCGTCCTATGATTTGCTAGGAAAACCACGCATTTTTCAGCCTGTCTTACTCACTCAAGCTTATTTTTCATCCACGCCTTTTTTCTTTGAACATAAACAAACGAAGGGTTTATAAACGTTCGTGACCTTCCAGTCATAACAGGTAGCGAATGAGGTTTGTTTATTAAGTTTCTCACGCGAGCTGATCTGTCAATCATCGCATACCTGACAGACCGCACGTGAATAACACTGGACATTTTTGAAGTAGACGCACGGGCAAAAACCTTTCCCCGAGTACCCGTTGATGTTCGTACACAGAGGGAACCCCGAGTCATTTGATCTTCAGATACGGGCAAAATCTACGAGAACCCCGTTACACGGATTTAAGTCTCTGATGGCGGTTTAACGCCCGACAGAGCGATCGTAAAACTTTTATCTGTGTGAAAAGTAGCATCATCTAGAGATCAGATAACTATGAGGATATATAAACTGTGGTCTCCTAAACCCGCTATTAGTTGTCACTCAGAATTTTTCGACTAGACTAAAAACGTAGCCTAGAAACATTGTGGAAGATGTGTGGCCAAGAGCGGCTAGCGGTCTTTTTCATCATTTACTGATGGGTTAATGTTGTCTTCTTCGTGGCTTGTGCGTCACCAAATTTTTTATTGGTTAGCCAAAGATATACTAGAAACATTTTAACTTGTAAATTTAACTGGACTTATTAAACCCAGTAGTATATTTTTTTCAATTTTATTATCCCACTGGAATAGTACAGAAAAGTAACATTATCTGACTACTGACAGTCGTATTCAAGCGTATCATCCAGAATTTACGCTGTTTCAGCATCAGCACTCACGATAGAGCCAGCCAATAGGATTACAATCATTTATCAATTGTAACAGTTTTAGCAAACATATGTTTCCTAATACTGCAAGTATTTTTCCTCTGCGTACTGTGAACCCAAGATCTCGGTTTCTACACTAACTATTCGAAGTGACCTTTGTCCATCAAGGAATAAACCACCAAATTAGGCGTCCACCTTATTAATCTTATTTGTTAGAAGATGGACTGGGGCCAATTTGGGAAATACACCTGACATTTTTGTATATTCAGGAACCATTGTAATTCCAAGGGATAACACGAAGATTAGGTAAGCGTGATTGAGTGGCCACTGTATGTTAGAGAGAGAGCGAATATTTGTCTTTGTTACAGGATCGTACTAACCTGGATTTTGCTTAAATATTGTTTACTGAGTAGCATTTAGTAGGAACTTTGTTTTTCTTTACTGTCTATTCTGTAACATAGTGCTAACCTTTGACCTTTGGGGTTATTAATTTTTTGGGGTTTTTTTTCAAGAGGGGGAGGGCACATTTATTCTGTTATTTTCCTATGTATGTAAATCTGATTTTTTATTTGACATTTCATTAGATATTTGGTGTTGTCAAGTTTAATGATAATAAACAACAAAAGAAACTTAACTTTGTGTGTTGGTCAGACCCATACCCAATTAAACATAATTTTTTTCACGTTTATGTGTCGTATTGTCACATAGTTGTGTGTGTAGTTAAACTTATATTTACATGTATGAGGAGGGAAAGATTGTCTTGTACTAAATTATAGTCGTATAGATAGGCTGGACTAGAGAAACTTACTCATTCCAGAGACATATCTTCTCCTTAAAATATTCACTCGTAAAAATCTATTTCTCACACCTTTTCCTCACGTACTAATCACCATCCACTCTATTAAGACGGGACCATAAATAACTTCCAAACTTATCAGTACGACATCCGTGCATCTCTGAAAATGCGACTAATATGATGTTTTTTTCTTTTCTATGGAGCTGGAAACCTCATCGTTTAAAACTCTTTGTCATGGAAACCACGATTTTAGAGTTGTATGCCTTAGTGGAAAACTTCTTCACGAAGTAATGATAATATCTAACTTTAAATAAATTAGCGTAACTCACCAGTGAGAGAAACACATATACTGTTCAAAAATAGAAACGCAACTTTTTTGGTGTTACTTTTATAAAAGATATTCGCTGATTGGACATCAGTCAACCTATCGACTGTGTCCACCTGGTCATTAACTTCTCGTGGTTACCTGAATTGTACTTACCTCATGATTCGTGAGGTCATGAAAGAGGTCAAGGTCAAAACAACATTTTTTACAATAACTCGTGACAAATTCATGATAATCCCGTGAAACTTACTGAACACAACACACTCTGACCATATTATTGAATGACTATAAAAGATTGACGCTCCTCGAATAAATTCAGTTCGAAATTCAATGCGCAAGTATGGCTCATCTCACTACAGAACAACGACTCATCGTCATTGAACGTTTACAGACTGGACAGTCAAAAAGTGTAGTGGCCAGACAATTTAATGTGGTTAGAAGCACCATTAGTCGCCTTTCGAGGTGATTTCAAGAAACTGGCTCAGTGGCAGACCGGCCGCGCAGTGGAAGACTCAGAGTCACAACTCCTGCCGAAGACCGCTTCATACGGCTGCGTCACCTCAGGAATCGACTTGCATCTGCGTCCTCCACAGTCTAGTCAATGTCAGCAGCTCGTCGAATTTCAGATCAAACGGTCAGGAACCGGCTGCACGACTCTGGTCTTTGGGCTAGAAGACCCTACAGAGGTCCTGTTCTTACGGACCGGCATCCCCAGAACCGACTGCAGTGGGCAAACCAGCATCGTCAATGGACCGTTGGGAATGACTGGAGACGGGTTTGGTTCAGTGATGAATCATTTTTTGTGCTCCAGTGACACGATAGACTGAGAAATGTTTACCGCAGAGTCCACGAGCGCTACGCCGAGAACAGCGTTGATGAGGCTCCTCCACATGGTGGTGGAGGTGTACTGATATGGGGGGCGATCAACTTCATGAGAAGAAGTGACCTGGTGCAAATTGAAGGACGCCTGAATGCCTAACGATACGTCGCTGAAATTCTTCGTCCTCACGTCCTTCCACTTCTGGCTGCACGAAGGTCGATTTTTTAGCAGGATAACTCTCGACCTCATGTGGCACAACTCACCACACAGTTCCTCGCTGACAACAACGTCCAGACCATTCCGTGGCCAGCCATGTCATCAGACATGAACCCCATAGAACACTTATGGGATGAACTCGACAGACGACTCCGCCAGCGAGACGTGGCTCCAGCCAATCTCCGACAGTTGTCTCTTGCACTGCGGGAAGAGTGGGCAGCCATCCCACAACAACAGATCCATCGGCTAATCGGATCCATGTCAAGGAGATGTCGTTCTCTGATAGAGGCCAGAGGAGGCCATACACCTTACTGAAACGGAGCCTCAGTCGCAAAGAATAAAAGTCCAAACCAAATTTAATGAACATCATTTCATTGTTAAAGTGTGAAAGTTTCTTCATGCCAAGATTAAAACATTAATTCCGTAAAATAAAATTTTGGTACAAGTTTGAAATTTGGTGTCCATTACCACTGCAATAATGTTGCGTTTCTTTTTTTGAACAGTATAGATGAAGAGAAGAGTAAGGAAAGACACATTATTCTCCTGCATATAAATCAGAGGTTCTAATGGCAGAGGAAAGCACCGAGAGACAAGTTATTTTCTTCACAGACGCATTTTCGGTAGTTACAACGCCGAGGAGCCAGAATAATGCAGACCTGGATGATCTAAGAGTGATGCTCCACAAGCTATGTCAACTATTCAAAAGGGTTGTGTTATTGTGGAACCCATCTAACTGTAGCATTCCCCGTAATGAAGAGACTGACAGATTGGTAAAGGAAGGTTGAAACAGATTGGCAAAGGAAGGTGGAAAGCTACCTCAACCTGATACAAGCATAATTTTCGAAGAGCCAAAGAGTTTTACCAGAGCCAGATACAGAAACAAATGGGGTGCAGATCATGTAGGTCACAAGCAAAATGATACATATTACCAGCTCAGCAGAATAAAACAAGTAATAATCTTCAGACTCCGCACGGGTCACAGTAGATTCTGACACAATCTTTTCAACAAGCCAATGATAGGAACTATCGATGAGTGTAAATGCAGCACTGATAAAATGAATGCTGAACATCTGCTTCAAAGATGTCCAACATATTAGGAACACAGAGAGCACATATGACCGTCACAAGTGCCATTTCGGTAAAACTCTATTGAGATACAAATAGTCAGAAGCTGACCATACCTCTCTTTGAAAATATTCTACTAGACGTCTGAGAGTGTACGAAGAAGAAGAAGATGCATATGCATATCATCATCATCGTCACATCATTATCATATCATAATCATCATCATCATTATCATATCATCATCATCATATTTTCATTATATCATCATTATTATATCAACGTTATAATATCATCATCATGTCATCATAGTATCACCATCATCAAATCATCATTATCATATCATCAACATATCAACGTCATCATATCAGCACCATATCACCGTATCATCACCATCATATTATCATCACGATCATAACATCATATCATATCATCATCATATCATCAACATCATATTATCACCACATCACCATATCATAATCATCACCATATCATCATCATCATATCATCACCATATCACCATCATCGTATCATCATCATCATCATCATATCATCATTACCATATCGTCATCATAATATCATCACCATTTCACCATATCATCATCATCATATCATCATCATCATATCTTCACCATACCACCACTATTACCATATAATCATCATATAATCACCATATCATCATTACCATATCAACATTATCATCTCATCATCACCATATCTTCATCATCATTTCTTCACCATATCACCATTTTGTCGTACGGCAGGTTAATTGTTTTATTGGGCCGGTCTAAGTAAAGAGTGAATGTTGACAGATACACGAGAATATATAGAAAATAGTTTTCACAGGTGGTAGGTTGAGGGAAAGATATGTCTCTGGAGTGAGTAGGTTTCTCTCCTCCAGCCTATCCGTACAACTGTGCTTATTTACAAGACAGTCTTTGCCTCCCTTTCTAAAATAAGACAAGTTACTCTACACACGCACAACGCTATGTGACAACAAGTGAAAAAACTAAGGATAAATGGGTATGGGTCTGACCAACACACAAAGGTAAATTTCTTTGTTGTTTATTATCCCTAAACTGCTCACAACATCAAATACTCGGATATCAAGAAATCATTTACATATAGAGGAAATATAGAAGAAAGATGCGCCTTCTCCGTATGGAAAAAACCCAAAAATATTAACCCAAAGGTTGAAGGTTAGCACTTGGTTACATAATAAACAATCCTGGTACAATATAAGACCAAGAAAAGTAAACAAAAATCGGACAACCAAATTAATAGATATTTCCCAGCAAGAACAAGAAAATCATCACACACTCACTCACTCAGTGGCCACCTCTTACTCTCTTACCTATAGTCTTTTACCCGTGGGTCTGTGGTATCCATTGGTAACAGATTATTCCTCGAACATTATTCCGATTGCACTGTGATTTAATATACCACTCCAGCTGTCGAGGATACAAATTGGCCCCACTTCATCCCAAAAAAAGAAAAGAACTAATGAGGTGAACGACGAATATGTTATTTTCCTTGATTAATCCTGGTAGCAATATAAAATCGTAAAGGTTATCGTCACTGTTCTTAACTATCATTTTTCCTCCGATGGGGTGCACAGGGGAATATAAGTCTAGACACAGGAACACAACTGAATAAAATCGTTGCGACAACGCTTGTAGTGTATGGGCGGGCGGGGAAAAACAGGCTTCTTTCCCGCTCGGTCTGGAACTTCTATCTGGTTACAGATTACATTACAAATAGGCGAATATTGTGAGAATCCTTGATGTTTACCATTTAAGAGAGGAGGATACTTCTAATATCTGGAAAACTCCGGTTGCTTCAAATGTTAAAAATTATGAAGATGGATTTTTATATCGGCCGACTCTTTGCCAGAGCACTGGTCCTGCACAGTGTATACAAATAGGTACTCCACTGGTATATAACTATCAGGTGTCGGGGAAAATAATGATGTTATCAGGTATACGCAACTTGTAAGGACTGTTAAAAATAATATCCTGGATTTGGTAAGTCCAGTAGTTATGATTTTCAGTCACAATATATCATCGGGCTAGTACACACTTATAAATGATAAAGAAAAAGACCGCTGGTCGTCCACTTGGGATCAGGTCTGCAAAAGATACAAGAAAACATTTGTGGGAAAATGCTACCACGCTATGTAAATATATATATATATATATATATATATATATATATATATATATATATATATATATATATATATATATATATATATATATATATATATATATATATATATATATATATATATATATATATATATATATATATATATATATATATATATATATATATATATATATATATATATATATATATATATATATGGACGAGGACAAGACAATCTCTCATCTCCTCTGTCAATCCTGACGAATTTAAAAGATACACGGTGTTTGTAGACAGACGTCGCTGACCGCTGATCTGGTTCGGACTGAGTCGATGATGACTCACCCGTCCCATCTCGCGGCTGGCGGTCACTAGCACAGTGTGTTATTATTTTTCTCACAATAATCAACACGTAACATAATCACCTGTCATTTAGTTAGCTATTAAATTGTCGGTGTCTCTTACTTTGTCGTATAGGCATTTTAAAAATAAAAGACGCTATAAAAACAAAAATTGCAAATGAAATATAACATGTATTCTTTTCTCCCACTGTCAGTCGTCTAACGCCTCTAAGTCCGGTCTGGTTAACAGTCGTGTTTATCTCTCTCTCCTGGAGAGTTAAGTGCCGCGTCGGTCTAAACTATAAACATAATTACGGTCTCGTCTCAGTTATGTAGCGTCGGGTGGCGTGGCCTAACATTACTGTATATCTGGTAATGAAAATCGCTACCCGTTATTTTATTTATTACGCCTTACTAGCAAGAAAAATCTAAGTGAAGTATAAGTGTTTAACTTTTAATGCTATCACAGTGAAATACTTCTAATACTTAGAACTATTTTCTTCTTACCAGAAATACAGAATTGAATTCTGCACGAATCACTTATAAACAATATCTAAAAGAAAAGGTTTTATGACTGCGCGCTAGACTCATCTGACTGACGACTGATGGCTGGGTTATAGAAAAGCATTATATATATCATAGATTGCTCTTGATCTCTAATGGCGTTATTTCGCAATCCTGTGTGGGACAAAATTTCAGGAGCTAGAGTTATCAGGATGAAAGGCTTTACGTTTCGGTCTTCCAGAGTTTCTCGTCTGGACTTTGACCGACATCAAAAGACTTTCGTTTTCCTAGCGAGTCTTCCGTTACAATGCCCGTGTTCCAAGATCAAAGGGCACTAGGGTAATCAGGATTTTCCCTGAATGGACTTTGAAGGGTCTGTTCCGTCTCTCTCACGTGCTGTCTGGCTGTCGAGTATTATATGATTGACAGATGAGCTCGCGTGAGTGGAACGAAGTATAACCAAAGCGTGATTTGCTTCCTGCTATGACTGACAGGGCAGCGAAGATTGTAAACTTTGCGTTGGCTAGTGTTTGAAGAAAAAAGGCGGGGACAAAAGGGCAAGCTGCCGAAGACAGGACAATGCATGTTTATCTAGCAAATCAGAGAGCAGCTATTCGGTTACAATATGCTGTTAGATTACTGAAGACTCTTTTTCCATTACAAGTCACACATATCATCATCTTCATCATATCATCATCATCATATCATCACCATATCACCATCATCATAGCATCATCATCATATAATCATCACCATATCGTCATCATCATATCACCACCATATCACCATATCATCATCATATCATCATCATCATTATCAAATCATTTGCATTATATCTTTAACATATCACCACCATCACCATATCACCACCATATCACCATCACCATATCAGCGTCATCATATCATCATCATCATATAACATCACTATATCATCATCATTATATCATCACCATATAATCATCACCATATCATCATCACCATATCATCACTCATCATATCATCCCTATATGATCTTCACCATATCATCATCATTTTCCTTTGCGCTCTTTGTGGAGCATGGAGCAACTACTACAGCTAGTCCACTTACATGAATTCAAGTCCAAGCTGTCTGTTATGATTACAATTCATAACATTTATGTCGATATAATATACAGCTCAACAGGGCTCCTTTTTTTTTGTTTATTTTATACGGAGTCACTTATTAATAAAGGAAGTGACGTCATGCAGAGATGGTTGACTGGCAGACGTGAATAAATTTGAAGCAGAAGTGAGGTAATCGTCTGCAAAAGAGATGCGGCTTGTGTTTGGAAGTGAGCGGACGTATATGTTTTAAGCTCCTGCAGTATTCTGTGTTTTTCCTGAATTATTCCTTCAGCAGGACATCAATATACTTGGTTGTGATGTCCCTGTCTTATTCTAGTAAGGAAATAAGTGCCAACTCGTAAAGATGTCCAAAGGACGATATTAAATAAAGTTTTAATGATTGCCAATGACCAGCGTTTGATAGGGAACGGACTGGACTAACGTACCACTGCATTTGCCTTTGGGCCTATATCTATTACAATGGAGCTTTTTTTTATCAAAAGTATAAACTGCATGTTTGTAAAATTGTGAAGGAGGTGTTGGTCTGCTTAGTGCAGTTATGCTGATTTCTGTTGTATGACTGCCCCAAGAGTCTACTTTGGCCACGGAGAATATCTCAGGAATAATTAACATTACCACACGTATCACCGTCATATGATCTTGCACTCTTGTGTAGACGAAGACTTTGAATATTTATTGACCACATAGGCTCCATTTTATGATGTATTGATATCTGATTGACGAATTATATATATTAGCAGGCAACATGATTTGAAACACTTGAATATGCTTCCACAGTCTATCAGTCTAAGTCCGCTACTCTGCCGAATATGGCGTCATCGCTCAAACATGCGATATATAATTAATCTTAGATACTTTCCTTGTAAACAAATTCTTCTGGCATACAATTACAATGCCACATATCCAAGAAGTACGATCATAAATCTGTGGACACTCTCTGAAGACTTCAGCTGCCTGAACACGTCTACACTGTTCAACGAACACCGCCCTGTAAGTTGCGCCCCCTTTCATTCTCACACTCACTGCCCAACATCACCCAATTCTTTCCCCCCATTCACGACCTACATTCTTCCCACGGACTTACCCTAAATCACACTCACAATCATAACACACACCCTCAACTCAGTTCACAACATCTATTCCCGTGATACTCTAGTTGAACACCGCAGCGTTTCAAAATAATGAAAACATTGAGGCGCACAAAAAGATTTGCAACATTATTCCCCCCCCCCCCCCGAAACTATCGGTTTTCCAAAAAGGATGGCTAATAATGTATCTTCGTACCCTCTCGTGACAGTCTAAGTCATCTTATATATAGTTCCGTTAATAACTGAAATATAATAATAATAATAAACACATTATGTCAATAATAACCTAAGTGTAATATTGGATCTAATGCAATCTTTTCAACAACAAAAATAATTACCAATACAGTCCCATAATTTACCATTTGCATAGTTCCTAAATAGTTAGGTTCAGAAGTTCCCACTCAGTGTAACTATCACTCTGTGTATCATGTTCATGTCACGTTACTGTTCTAATCATGTATGACACATCTGGATAATGTGTCAGCCAAAACGTTCTTGCTACCTTTTATAGGAAGAATCATATAATCATACGATTGTAGAAGGAGGGCATATCTGGCTACACGCTGATTTGGAATCTTGGCATTTTGCAAATATGTCAATGACTTGTTGTCAGTTTGCAGGACAAACTGTGCACCCAGTAAGTACCTCTGAAGCTTGGTCATGCACCATACCAATGCCAGCAGTTCCCGTTCAATGGTGGGGTACCTGGATTCGGTCGTACTCAGTTTTCGGCTAACATATAAAACTGGATGAATAGCTTCGTAAAAGTCTTGCATCAAGCACCCGCCAATTCCTTCCAAAGATGCGTCAGTCCTGAGAATGAACGGTAAACGCATATTAGGTAATCTTAAAATAGGTGAGTTAGGAAAACAAATTTTAATGTGGTGTAATGCTCTGTCGCAATCTGCATTCCATATGATTTTACTAGGAGAGCCCCTTCTAGTTAACGAGGACAGAACTGAAGTGATGGACGAAAATTTTGGTATAAACTTTTGATAGAAGTTCAACAACCCAAGAAGACTACGAACTTGCTTCTTTGTTGTTGGTATAGAGAGATTAAGGATACGTGACACAGTAGTATCCTCAGGTTTCAGACAGCCGTGACCGACTCTGTGCCCTAAAAAGGTAATTTCTTGAAACCATATCTGAATTTTGGAGGGTTTTGCTGTGCGATTATGTAACCGTAGAATTTGGAGCAATGACCTGAGACCAGCAATATGTTCCTCCCAAGAATTGTGAAAGAGACATATATCATCAATGTACGTGATGACATCAGATCTATTGGACAAAATAATCCTCATCATACTCACAAAAGTAGCTGGTGCATTCACCAGACCAAAGCACATGTAGTTTCCCTGAAACAACCCTCTAGATGTAGAAAATGTTGTGAAAGGTTTGGACTCTTCTGTGAGCGGAATTTGCCAATACCCTTTTGACAAATCCAGTTTACTAAAATACGTAGCATCAGAGAGTTGGGACAGTAAGTCTTCCAGAACCGGCATGGGTTCAGCATCAGTAATTGTAATACTGTTAAGTCGCCGAAAGTCTATGCAAATTCTTCCTAATGACGACCATTGGAAAAGCATATGGTGAATTAGAAGGAGACATGATGTTAAGATGGAGCATGTCATCAAGTTCTCTTTCCACTTGATCACGAAAGTGTAATGGAATGGAATATGGACGTAGTCTGATATGGTGATCATCCCTAAGTTTTATGGAATGAGAAATGATATCTGTTCGTCCAGGAATGTCAGTAAGTACATCTGGAAAAGACTGTAAGAGACTTCGGACTTCATCTTGACGATTATAATAAAGTTTAGTGCATATGGAAACATCTTTCCAAGATTAGGTTGGCTGAAGAGGAATGAGTGGTAAATATAAAGGAACATCACAGAAAGAAGTTTGTTCTTCGTTAATAACAGCGATAGAAGCAAGACGACCTGTAGATTCCTCGACAGAATCAAAGATTAACTGTAAATTATCAGGTCTCGAATGAAACGTTTGAATCATATTTATGTGGAACGTTTTATTTTTCTCTTTTAAGTCAATGACATAATCCACATCTGTTCTTTTAGAGATGATCCTGTAAGGGCCACTCCACGAGATTAATAAACGATTTTCCCTTTGTGGTAATAGCACTGTCACGGAGTGATTTGAGGGTATTTTGCATGTGTGGATGTTCCCATGCTCCAGCGGGAGTTTATTAGTCATGTGAGTTGTGGTGGGTTGGAAATGCTTCCAGTGTAATATTTTGGTTGCAAGCAAGGTTGTGAGCGGAGATCAAGACAAGCTGCGAGCTATAGTTAGGCGTGAACGAAGATCAGTGGAGCGTGGAAGGTTTTCACGTGTTTGGTGAATACGAATGAAAGGGGTCAGTGAGAGAGAGAGGTGTGTTGGGTCAGCAGTGCGTTGAGCTAGTAGAGAGTTGAGTCAGTAGAGAGCAGACAGTAGACAGGAGACAGCGAAGAGCGTAGAGACGAGAAGGGTGGATGTCTATAGTAGTGCGCGAGTAGAGGGCCAGAGTTGTGTAGTAGATGTTGCAGTAGTTATTCATGAAGTACCCTATTTGTGGCTGTAGTTATTCCGAGAAGCAGAGTGTGTGCGGATACTCGGGATTTGTGATGTATCTAATATTTGTAATGGCCCTGTGTCCATTGTGACTTATTTGTGAATATAATATATTGTTCGGAGATCGATACAGGTGGTTGGACTTATTCCTTAGACAGTGAGCTAGACGAGCGGTGTATAAGTGTTGTCTGACTTTCTACATCCACCCACATACACCCTACTCGTCACATTTGGAGCCTTCTATTTGGATGTACCAGAGAACCCAAAGTTGTACAGCACTAAAGTGATCAGAGGTCATTTGATCAACAACCTACAGTTTGTTTTCAACTCAGCGAAGTGTGACAACTTTAAATGAACGATTCTGCACTGTTCAAATCTGGGTCATTTGTCAGCTGTACATATGTGCTGACGAATAAACAGTGTGTTAGGAATGCTGTCGTACGGGTCTGTTTACATCTATGGCGTGCTGCTGCTGTGCAACGGTGTGTTGTGACCAAGGGGAACCTACTGTGTATCCAGAAGAATCTATGGTGACCAGAAGAAGAAGTGCTGTGAAGCTGTCGTGGTGCTGTGTTATACTCGACACAGTGTGAAGTGAAAAACACGAGCTTGATTTGTCACTATGTGTGTAGCCGGTGGCGCTACAGAATCTGAACTGAATGTGTTGTGCCGTGCTGTGTGTGTCCTCATACTTCATCGCCGTGGGACTTGCTGAAGACATTATAAACATATCTACACGTTTGGGATTTAAGTATTATGTAGTTGTTCTGTGAACAATTAGTGTTCTTCATAATTCTTTGAGATACAGTTTAATTAGATATTATTCTGGTGTTGTTCGTTTAAGGAAGTTACGTAACATTCTTTCGTACTCTAGTATGCTAATGTTCTAGTGTTGTGTTGCACTAAGTTTCTAGTTAGAAGGTATTTTTTGTTTTATATAGTGCTAATAGTGTATTTTCTAAGAAATCAGTAGTTTTTCTCGTATACTGGGTACTTCTGTTTTCACATTCTTCTCTTCAGTTCTGCTACTTTCTTCTTTCAGTAGTATTACTTGATTTCTACTTCACCTTCAGTGTTGCTGTTCTACTGTCATTAGTCTTACTCTTTCTTTATGTGATGTAGGTTTAGGTTAGACTGCATTTATAATTAATTGTATATCTACTGTACATTTAGCTGTGCTATTCATATCTGCCTTACACATTATTTATATCTACGTTACTTATAACTGTGCGAATCCTATATGTCATCTTTCTCTCTAGTTCTTTCGTCCATTGTAGTTAGATTCTAAGAGCTTAAATTATATACTAAGTGTGTATTAACATATTCCTGACAGGAACTGTTGTAGTGTTTGGACTTCTCAAAGTTACTACTGCAAAGGTGACTTGGAGACAACAGATCAGATCAGTGGATTGCCATAGCCTGCCATTCCAGTACACCATAACAAGCTACGTAACCTTAATTTGTTTTGGTTCATTATTCTAAGGCCATATTCCATTTATTTGTCCAGATTGCGCTATAGGCTTCCCTTGGCATTCATTGTTTCAGTGTTGTTGTTGGACGTGACGATTATGTTATTTATTTGTGTTTTGATTTCATCTGTAGGATTTTGCGCTATTTATTCTTAGAAGGGGTCCTATCCTGTGGGCAGGATCAGTTGTATTGCCCTTCACGAATAAAGTGTGCATTTTTGCATTAGTTGTTTACATGCAGTTTGTTCTTGGTTGTGTGTTATATTCCCTCTTTGGTGTTCAGTGTATATGGTGTATTCTTCAGTCATTTTCTTCTTACACTATCCTGTAAATACGTTAATTTTTTCAATCTCCTGTTTTCGTGCGTTATAGAGGTCGGGTACTGTATATTTCAATATTACTTCTGTCACACATCTTTCCTTTTTCTTGTTACCGACCTACCAGTTTGTTGTTCGTTAATGTAGAGTGTAGTGTTTATTATCATCATCATTGGTGGCATTGTTTGTTTTGTAGGGCTATTAGTTCTGTTAGGTAGACATTGAGTACAGTGAGTAAGGTATCATCTTAGTGGGTATTTAAGATATTATTGTGGGGTGTGAACTATTTTGACATTAAGTTTGAATATTTGAGGAGCATATAACTCAGATATATTTATAATCATATCAACACTTACGGATTTTATCCTTGTCGGTGAGAGGATAGGAAAGCCTGGAGAAGATCTCTTAGAGTTTGCAGGCTCAATTTAAAGAGGCACAAACTCAATTTAAAGAGGTGCAGGAGAGACAAGAACGACATGAGGAGCGAGAGAGAAAGAAAGTTGAAGCCGAAGAAGAAACTAAGAAAGCAGAGGAAGAGACTAAGAGATTAGAGATACAGAAACAAATGAAAGAGATAGAAGCACAGAAAGAAATGAAAGAGATAGAAGCACAGAAAGAAATTAAAAAGATAGAAGCGGACAAAGAGATATCATTGAGAAGACTCAAGTTAGAGAAATCGGGTTCAGACACATCATCAAAAAAAGAGTACGGGAGCATGTACAAGTTCAAACTCCCAATTTTCAACGAATCCATAGATTTTATGGACTGTTTTTGGAAAGGTTTCAAATGAAGGCAACTGCCTTAAAGATTAATAAAGAACTGTGGGGATCACTGTTGACAGATTACTTAATAGGGTCAGCATTAAAAACAGTTTTCCAATTAACTGTGGAAGATAGATTAAATTATGACATAGTGAAGGAAACATTGTTACGCAAATACAGGTTAAATGAGCAGGGTTATCGGTTAAAGTTCCACACTGCGATGCCGAGTAGTGAGCAAGATTTTGCAGAGTTTATCGCAGATATTAAGATGTTATTGAACAGGTAGATTGACCTATCGGGCATTGCTAAAGATTTTGATGGCTGTGTGATTTGATCTTACGTGATAAGGTGATGTCTTCATGTAGCTCTGATTTGTTGGCTTTTTTTCAGGAGACAAAACCGGAGAATATTTCAGCAATGTCACAGTTAGGGCAACAATACGCAACAGCACATCCAGGCAGACCCATTCATATATCGGCGGTGCCAGAAACATTTACGTTATATGTGGCCAAGCGTAGTTTTGAAACACGACCATATCGGAAACAAAGTTCTCGCAGTGGAGTGAGACCGTATGATAGGAAGGTAATAAATAAGAGGGGGACAGAGACAGACTTCCGTACATCCCCCAGGAAACAGCAGAATATGACAGAGTTAGGTAGTAGAAGACCTTCTGGTTGTTTTAAATGTGGATCACCATGCCATGGAGCAAAGTTTTGTGACAAACCTGAACCTCAATCTGTGGACGAGCCTCAGACTAGTACTAAGGGTAGTCCACAGAAGAGCCAGCGTGAGGAATACAGATGCTTTTTATGTAATGGGATTGGCCACCTTCAATTCGATTGTCCTAATAGGAAGTTTGAACGCGCAAATTCAGTGGTAGTCTTAGATACTTTCAACAACGAAAGTTGTGAAGGGTGCAGACCACTTTTTCATAAAGATGAAACACCAATTCTAAATTGTGGCCATCCACTCCTCTTCCATGTTTATCGGCAGTTCATACAGAGGGTAGTCTAGTCTTGCATCAAGGGTACGTAGGACCTAAAGTTGTGTCAATGTTGAGGGATACAGGTTGTAAGACGATTGGCGTTCGGAGATCGTGTATTGAGGAGTCTCGTTTGTTGGGTCAAACTGCTCCATGTATTACTTTTTGGGGTAGAGTTGAAGTCTATCCTCTAGCATTAATAAATATTGATACGCCATTCTTGTGTGGCAAAGTGGAAGCTTTTGTTCTTCATGATAATGCGGTCGCTGACCTGATAATTCGAAACATCCGTGGTATCAAAGAGTGTACAGATGAGGATATCAAAGTATGGAAGCACAAGCATAGAGATGGTCCTTATGGAGGAACGACAAGATTGCAGGGAAAACCTAGGGTAATTCCTGTGGATAACATGTCATCTGATAATGTCCGGGTTACTGATACTTCAGTTTTAAATTTAATTTCACCACAACAAGAGGATGTATCGCTTCCAAAACAGTTTGGTCACCCAGAAACTAACATTGAGAGGCATATTAAATCAGCAAAGGAATGGGGTGAACGTAAGGTGAATATTCCGAAAAGTGCAGTAAATGAAACGAAGGTAAACTTTACTTTCCCAGAAAAAGGTAAATGTTATGGATCTGTCAAATATCCTGAGACAGACCGGATGAAAGAAAAGCGTGGAAAGCTAATTGAGAAATATCGCAGAGTGGATCATGGTGCTCTGATGTCACACGAGAAACATTACAGAAGAGAAACCAATGACTTAAGAGATTTCAGACACTTTAGAGGAAGCCGCATGAGTAGTAATAGTTATTATGGTAGTTTTCAAAATGAACGTCGTAGTGGGTTTAGAAACAGATACAGAGGACAAAAGTTAAGCAGGGAATTTTGTTCCAACAGACCAAGCTATAGTGAACAAAGACCTCAAAGATGCAGTTTCAGAAGAGATTGCCACTGGACAGACAGAAGAGAGAGTAAACCTCTTTACAGTAGAGCACGTTGTAGATGGAGTTATGGTAGGGATAGTGGTGAGAACTATTGTTGTAGCTGTAGTACTATCCGTGGATATCGTCAGCCTAAATGGAACAGCTAACCTGAAGAGTATGACCGAGGCTGAGATGCTTATGCGAGAAGGGGCTTCTGATAGTATAATATTGAAATTACAGAGCCCGAAAACGAACATCACTGATTCAGAAGGGAAGACCTAATACAGTGATCTGTACAAGTAAGTGTCAAGGTGACTTAGATACAATTTGAGAAGATTTTTGCAAGTATTCAACTTTTGTTGATTTCTGATTTAGACAAAATTTTCTTTCTCAGGGCAGATGCTCCGGCATTGGTCATAGGTGGTTGCAACGAGTTTTCTGCAGTCTGCCAAGTCACCAAGCTAACAAGGTGTACATTAATCCTACAACAGTTTGATGTTACTAGTAGGACAAGATACCAAACGAGCGGATTTTCATTTTCATTTTTGCTTGTAATTTTGTTTGCGTATTTTGTTGACTTGACATGAATTTTGAACATTATACATGCATTTCTCTGTTGTGAGGGTGAATTTGTTTAGTGTTATAAATAGTGAATATGATTGTCATGAGAATAATTAGTATGCTATTGTTATGAGGTTTGATATAGTGAATGCAAGCATTGTTTACTTTGATTATGTATTTTGGGTTTGAGGATGTAGAGGACTCCCATCTCTGTCTCCTCGGTGAAAAACCCAGGTTTTTCACGTGGGGAAAGGGGTGGATGTCACGGTGTGTTTTGAGGGTATTTTGCATGTGTGGATGTTCTCATGCTCCAGCGGGAGTTTATTAGTCATGTGAGTAGTGGTGGGTTGGAAATGCTTCCCGTGTAATATTTTGGTTGCAAGCAAGGTTGTGAGCGGAGATCAAGACAAGCTGCGAGCTATAGTTAGGCGTGAACGAAGATCAGTGGAGCGTGGAAGGTTTTCACGTGTTTGGTGAATACGAATGAAAGGGGTCAGTGAGAGAGAGAGAGGTGTGTTGGGTCAGCAGTGCGTTGAGCTAGTAGAGAGTTGAGTCAGTAGAGAGCAGACAGTAGACAGGAGACAGCGAAGAGCGTAGAGACGAGAAGGGTGGATGTCTATAGTAGTGCGTAAGTAAAAGGCCAGAGTTGTGTAGTAGATGCTGCAGTAGTTATTCATGAAGTAGCCTATTTGTGGCTGTAGTTATTCCGAGAAGCAGAGTGTGTGCGAATACTCGGGATTTGTGATTTTTCTAATATTTGTAATGGCCCTGTGTCCATTGTGACTTATTTGTGAATATAATATATTGTTCGGAGATGGATACAGGCGGTTGGAGTTATTCCTTAGACAGTGAACTAGACGAGCGGTGTATAAGTGTCGTCTGACTTTCTACATCCACCCACATACACCTTACTCGTCACAAGCTCAAAGACTTCATCTCCAGGTGCTAATGTTTGTAAGTTCCTAATTTGGTTGTAAAATTAACGTGCTTTTTCTTTTGGTCCTCTCCGATGATTCCGTCTCCAACTGACATGCGTCGATTAGTCTTTTTCTAAGATTCACTACGTACTGATATGAAGATTTCACCTCAGGATCTTTCTCCAACCCCAGTAGTAATTGTTTAAAAATGGACATGGGTTCTCAAGGTTTTGCTCCATAAATCAATTCAAATGGTGAAAATCCTGTTTGCTCATTCCGCACCCCCCAATAAGCAAACAGTACTGCGGGCAGTAATCTATCCCAATCTTGAGGATGCTTGTCAGATACTGTTCCTAGCAGTTGCTTTAATGTGGAATTTAGATGATCTACCATGCCGTTCGACATCGGATGGTAGATCGAACTCAGAGATCTTTCAATCGAGTATAAGCTCATCACCTTTAACATTGCCTCAGATACAAATTGTGTTCCTCTATCGGACAATATCTCCTCTGGAAATCCCAAGTGACAAAAAATGAGAAAAAGTGCACGAGCTACATCCTTAGTTTCAATATTTTTCAAAGGAATAGCTTCTGGCCACCGAGTGCACATTTCAATGTACGTTAGGACATATTTGTGGCCTCTGGCCGATGCGACTGACAGAGGACCAATAATATCGACTGTTATTTTAGAAAAGGGGCGCACAGAAACATATGTGGCCTGAATAGGTGCCATATGGTAAGCACCCTTACGCGCCGCTCGTTGACATGTAACACACGAGCGACAAAATATTTTAATGTCCTTATTAATGCAAGGCCAATAAAAATGAGCTAAAATCCTATACTTTGTTTTCGCGATACCCATGTGACCTGCGCAATCTGCATCATGGGCATATCTCAAGACTAAAGGTCTATAAGGTGTGGGCACAATTGTTTGTGGGCCACTGTACGGTGGCTCCTTTCTTGACTGTCTTTGTTGTAGCACTCCTAGCTAAGGCACTATCGCTTGAAGACTGTGACCATTTTTACTGCTTGCCGTACTTTTGCTTTACTACCTTTTTCGTTGGTTAGTCTAATACTTCTATTTATTTTATTGACTGTCTAATGCTTACCGATGGAGGGTCTCGGCTACTCCGATTTACGTCATCGGTTGCTAAGCAACTCCCGCCAAAAGATAGCGTTGAGTTGCAATTTAGACTAGTTTCGACTAGTTTCAGTTTCAATCTGATACTAGCGTAACTCGAGTCTTTATTTCAACAAAACATCGTAACTGTTCTTCCTAATCTAACTGATAACTATTAGCACGAATAATGCTATGGTATCAGTAGTAGGCCTTCCGGTGACAATAATACTCTTTCTGTTCCTCTTCCGAGACCCCCGGCAACAACACAGAGTCATGGATCTTGCTTATAAGACTACATTAAACACATAGAGGGGAACAATAATGATTTCTAAAAAAATATAAAAATAAGATCAAGCCTAACCATATACTTTAATTACATTACTAAGGAAACCATATGGAGGCATAACACACACAAATTCTTCACGGAGGAAAACTTAAATAGAACACTTTGATATAAGAACTGGAGCCGCGGTAGCATAGTGGTTAGTGCTCTGGCTTCCTAGCGCAGTGGTCTATGGTTCGATCCCCAGATGAGGCGGACATTTTTTTAGGCCACAGACGGCTCCTGGGTCGACCCAGCCCCAATGGGTACCAGAGCAACTCTGGGAAGGTTAAGGCGGCCGGCATGATGCCGACCACATCACCCCTCGTGTGCCGACGGTCAAGATAATATGGGCCTAACACCATATTCCCAATATGCCTCAATGGGCGTGTAACGGGTTCCTTTACATTTTTACCTAACGAACGACAAAGAAATACAAGTTTAGTTCAAAAATAAATTATACAAGAAGAGAGAAACAGTAAGTTTAATAAATCTCAGAGAAGTTACATTAGAAATTAAGAGAACAAGATCAATCAGTAGAACAAAAAACAGCTTGTTAGATGTGCTTAAAAGGGAAAAAATAACGTTTACAAAAAAATCACTTGAAGAACAAAAGAGCAATGAGTAATAAAAAATAACTAATGAATTAAATATAGAGAGAGTGGGAGAGAAGGAAGAGAGAGAGAGAGAGAGAAAGAGAGAGAGAGCGAGAGAGAGAAAACGAACTAGCTTTATTTTCAAAAGGTTAAGAATAGAGAGAGAGAGAGAGAGAGAGAGAGAGAGAGAGAGAGAGAGAGAGAGAGAGAGAGAGAGAGAGAGAGAGAGAGAGAGAGAGAGAGAGAGCGATGACAGTACTATCATACTTGGAAATGAAAGCTATAAAAAAATGAAGGAAGAAACAGAAAAAGCAAACTCCTACAGTTGTGTGCTGGACTTAATAGGTCCTCTAAGTAAAGAACATTGGGACCCTAGTGGCGAGGATAAAGTGAGGACGAGAATTCAATAATAGCTCTACTCCCACAGTTTCTAGCCCGGGGGTTATTGAAACCACTGACACGTCTGGTAGCAGACATATTTATCCAAACTAATGATTTCTTCATGCCTGTCTTAAATTATAGATGCATTGATTACCGCAGGAATTCTTGTTTATTGGACGGTTAACTAAGGTACTGAGAACACGATAGACAGAGGTACAAGAGTTTGGGAGACACAGAAGTATAGAGAAGATAAATGTCGTCTGAAATAAAGATGAAGTGAGAGTAAAATAGTGGAGAAAGAGTATATTTAAGTGACTAGACAGAGAAGTAGATCCATTGGACAGACAGAGAAGTTGATAACTTGGATAGACAGAGAAGTTGATAACGTGAATAGATAGAGGTTGATTACATGGATAGACAGAGAAGTTAATTTAACGTGGATAGATAGAGAAGTTGATAACGTGGATAGACAGATAAGTAGATGAAGCGAACAGACAGAGAAGTTGATAACGTGAATAGACAGAGAAGTTGATAAAGCGAATAGACAGAGAAGTTGATAAATCGAATAGACAGAGAAGTTGATAAAGCGAATAGACAGAGAAGTTGAAAAAGCGAATAGACAGAGAAGTCCAAACTAATGATTTCTTCATGCTTTGTCTTAAATTAAAGATGCATTGATCACCACGTGATTTCTTGTTTCTTAGACAGTTAACTGAGGTACTGAGAGGAAGATAAACAGAGGTACAAGAGTTTTGGAGAAACAGAGGTAAAGAAAAGATAAATGTGATCAGAAATAAAAATGAAGTGAGAATAAAATAGTGGAGAAAGAGGATATTTAAGTGACTAGACAGAGAAGTAGATCCATTGGACAGACAATGAAGTTGATAACTTGGATAGACTGAGAAGTAGATAACGTGAAATGATAGAGAAGTTGATAGCGTGAATAGATAGATAAGTTGATAACGTGGATAGACAGAGAAGTTAATTACGTGGATAGACAGAGAAGTTAATTTAACGTGGATAGATAGTTGAAAACGTGGATAGACAGAGAAGTAGATGAAGCGAACAGACAGAGAAGTTGATAACGTGAATAGACAGAGAAGTTGATAAAGCGAATAGATAGAGAAGTAGATATCGTTGATAGATAAACAAGTAAATAAAGTGGATAGACAAGTTGATAATATGGATATACAGAGAAACAGATTCATAGGATTGAAAGAGACGTTAATAACGTAGAAAGACATATAAGTAGATAACTTGGATAGGCAGAGAATTTGATACCGTGGATAGACAGAGAAGTTGATGAAATCGATGGACATAGAAATGGATAAATGGATACACTGAGAAGTGGACTAAGTGGATAGGCAGAGAAGTGGCTAGACGGAGAAGTTGATAACGTGGATAGATATAGACGTAAATAACGTGGATAGACAGAGAAGTAGACAAAGTGCTTAGACAGAGAAGTAGACAAAGTGGATAGACAGAGAAGTAGACAAAGTAAATCCGTTGGATAGATATAGAAATAGGTAAAGTAGATGGACAGAGAAGTAGATCCACTGGATAGACATAGAAGTAGATACAGAGGATGGACGGGGAAGTAGATAAACAGGATAAACAGAGAAACAGACAACGTGGATAGACAGAGAACTAGCTAAAGTGGATAGACAGTGAAACTGATAAAATTGGTTGAAAGAGAAGTGAACAACGTGGATAGACAGAGAAGTTGATAACTAAGCTAGACAGAGATATAGATAAAGTGGGTAGGCAGAGAAGTAGATAACGGGGTAGACAGATAAAATAGAAAAAGTGGTTGGACAAAAAAATAGACAACATTGATAACCTGGTAGTAGAAAAAGGGTATAGACAGAGAAGTAGATAAAGTGGGTAGACAGAGAAGTAGACAATGTGGATGCATAGAGAAACGGCTAAAGTGGATAGACAGAGAAGTGGATAGCGTGTATAGACATAAAAGTGGATTGCGTGGTTAGACAGATAAATACTATGTATAGACGAAGAAATAGACAAAGTGGATAGACAAACAGTAGACAATGTGGATAGCCAGAGAAGTAGACAAAGTGGATAGACATAATAGTAGACAAAGTGGATAGACAGAGAAGTAGACAAAGTGGATAGACAGAGAAGTAGACAAAGTGGATAGACAGAGAAGCAGACAAAATGAATAGACAGAGAAGTAGACAAAATGGATAGACTCAGAAGTAGACAAAGCCGATAGACAGATAAGTAGACAACGTGAATAAACAGAATAGACAAAGTGGACAGAGAAATAGACAAAGTGGATAGACAGAGATGTAGACACAGTGGATAGACAGAGTAGACAAAGTGCATAGACAGAGAAGTAGACAAAGTGGATAGACAGAGTAGACAAAATGTATAGACAGAGAAGAAGACAACGTGGATTGACAGAGAATTAGACAAAGTCAATAGACAGAGTATACAAAGGGGATAAAAAGAGAAGTAGACAAAGTGGACAGGCAAAGTGGACAAAATGGATAGACATAGAAGTAGACAAAGTGGATATACAGAGAAGTAGACAACATGGATAAACAGAGAAGCAAAAAAAAAGTGGATAGACAGAGAAGTAGACAAAGTGGATAGGCAGAGAAGTACAAGTGCAAGAATACTATAGTAACATAACATTACTATTTGTAGCGTAAGTACGGAAAGTAAATGGAAGTGGGTGGCATAGCAATGTTTTGCCTGGAGCGGAACAGTGCACAGGATAAGAAAAAATAAAAACAGAGTCATTAGAACAAAAAACCGCCATTAGAACAAAATCCCAGCCATTTGAACAAAAAATAAAGGCACTGGAAAACACACAGCCATTAGAACAAAAACACAGTCATTGGAGCAAAATAGCCATTTGAACAAAAACACAGCCATTTGAACAAAAACACAGCTATTAGAACAAAAACATAGCTATTATAACAAAAACACAGGTATTAGAACAAAAACATAGCTATTAGAACAAAAACATAACCATTAGAACAAAAACATAACCATTAGAACAAAAACATAACCATCAGAACAAAAACATATAACCGTAAAGAACAAAATAGTAGGAAATGTTTTATAAGAAAGTTGTAACGGTCCCCGTGACACCAGATTGATAAACACTTTGTACAGATCTTGACATCACTGGGCGTTCAAGTCTGAGGTAAAAGCAGTCTCATAGTAGATACTACAGTAGGGGAGTGACGTGTTAGTGACTTCAGTATACTAAGTTCAGTTGTATGAGATGGAGTGGCCAGTTCCGTTTTTCGCTGTTTCCGCCTTCCTTAATTCAAGAGCATAGGCAGGTACGCATTTACAGCTAAGTAGACTGAAGCGGGACGCGAACAGGTTTCGGAAAAGTAACTTTGTCGCGTGAGGCAAGCATTCTAACTACTATGCCTAACGCACGCTCACGGCTAGACTACATGTTAGGTGATGATCACTGATTTCTTTGTCAGGCAGCGGCCAAGGACAAACGAGATAGTGTGGCCAAATATTTTAACAGTGTGTGTTGTAGCTTTATTATGCATTAACACAGTGATCAAACTCGGGGTGGGGGATGACAATTTTTATTCGAAAGAGAAGGTTTAAAGCAATTGCTAAATAGCTAAATATGTAATAAATCACTGCATATAATGTGTTGATATCATTACAAGGCAGTCCTTGTTCTTGAACCCCCATGGAAAGAGAGACAGAGGTAGATAAAAAACCATGGAGAAGAGAGCTTGAGACGTAAGTCACTGTCACGGGACGCGAGTAAGTCTGCAATTAAATTCCTAAAACCTAATGGTAATATTTTGTCGGTAAATTTCTCACTGAATGAGTGTGTATTTCGACTTTCTATACTGATTGTCGGCACAGACATCGTTTTCATCAGTCGTGGAAAATTGACCAATTTTACAAGGAATGTTGACATAACAATAGCCATCGCTCGGCGTGAGTCTTGTAAACGTAATAACATTCACCTGTAGAAAGTCATAAATGTCGCCCAACAGGGAGACATTACATAAACAGTCCATCGCCGGACGTCGCGGGTGTGTTTACACAAAGCCAGTAATACCCAATTAGTATTTTGGCTAGTAATAGAACATAATGTGCAGGCGGCGACAGAAGGCCAAGTAATTTTACAATGAGTATTGTGGTCAGTCGTTCAGACAAAGTAATATTGGATTAAAGGAGACTGAAAGTCTGAGCCAGGGACAACATGAAAGCAGTATGAATACGAAATTATAACGAGAAGAACAACACTGTACGTGCCCCAAAAGACGAACGCAGACAAGTTGTCTCGGATAAGCAAAATATGAGAGCGACCATAGCAAAATAATACAGGAAATTTTACACAGTTTGAGGACGGAATGTCTGACTTTAGGAAAACAAACGAAATTTCACATGACACAGGAAGCGAACCCGAAAAAATCGCCCTAGGCGATCCAGACGATATATAACCCAACTATATTCATTGCTTGGCATTGGTAAGAGAAACCATTCCGCCAACCAAGACTTGGGGTTCTAGATTTCACGAGAAAGAATCAAGACATTGTGTCAGTGAAATTCGTATAGGGACACCAAGGTTAGTGTAATATATTTTGTACTTTATCATTATTATGTCTTAACTTCATTCAGATAATATATACATATTTTTCCATAAATATAACACTGTAAATACCAGTCACGTTTATTATAATATTATATTTCACACTAATAAGTACAGGTTGCAATAAACGCCATGCAGAGAATGATTATATTTATAAGATTGCACAGTTTCCAGTAACTATAACGAAGTAAATACAAGACACTTTTATTTTGCCTCTTACATTACATGTTAAACGTGCAGTAAACACCGCACAGCCCTTTCTTATAGTGATAAGATTTCACATACAAGACACTACAGGCGTAGCATAGTTTACGGGATACTTACAAAGGGTTCATTATTTTATCCATCACAGTGGTAGAGACAGGGACCATTTGAGATACTCATCCTTAGTCTACTACGTGGTTGGCGTTAATCACAGGACAAGCTTTAGAGTAGGGCCGACCGAGATACTGCGACGACACGCATCTCACACGTAATTAACGGCAACAACCTACCAATACTCCACGGGGGTCAGAAAGGAATTTACCAGGCGGTGAAGGGTCTTTCTATCATCGACTACCCACCCAAAAAGAAAGCAGAAAATACCCAGAAGGATTGCTGCATTTCTAAATAGCTGTCCACGTGAAATTTAATGATCTGAAGTGGCAGTCGCCAACGGATGATTTTTACAACAAGTGCCTTTGAGAAATTTAATGATCTGAAGTGGCAGTCGCCAACGGATGATTTTTTACAACAAGTGCCTTTGAGAAACTATGATCAAAAGCTGCAAGAGCAGACGGGAGATTTTGTAACCCCAGTGCCTACCAAATTTATCGAGATCCTAAATTACATGCAGTAATGGACAGATTCTCCCTGTACAATTGATGCACCAACAAATACGAATATACAACATATTTCCATCATCGTCACCACATAAGCAAAATACCAAGACAACAAAAGGACATCTGCATAACAGACGAAGTCTCACCCGCCTAACATTGTGTTCAACCTCACCCATGAATAAGACACCTCGGACGCTCGGGACAATGTCAACACAGGCATTGTGAAAGACAAAAATACAAGCCGTGGACACCTGGCGAAATCGAGTGAACCGTCCAATGTTATTGTAGGCAGACAAAGACTTGTCCATTGTGTTCAAACAACCAGAGTTTATTGACAGTTAGCAAGAGACCAAGAAACACAAGATATCCTTTTTGTTAGTATTTAGGAGTTACTTAAATTCATCATCATCACATAGGGTAGACTTTAGATTCATTTGTGTATTTTGCATTAACTAATATCTTTCTTCACAGGGATAGTTAATGTTATTTCTAGTTGCATTTGTATCAGTGTAATTGAATGTTGTTATATTTCAGAACATTAATAAATGTTGTAGTTGTGTTTACCAACACACGTTATCACATATATAGAGAAGGAACGAAAGTGTGCGAAAGAGACATACTGTTCTTCTTCTCTTTCTCTTCTGTTCACTCAGTGTAATAGGGGAGTGGGGGCTCGTTAGTATATAGAGGGGGAGATAGAGTGGTAGGAGGTATATGTCACGAGATCCAGAATCACTGGGGCTATATGCTGGGAATTCATCCCAAAGTCTTATATTCACCTTCTCCACTCCTGCTGCTCATCTTCAACCGGGTGCCAGGCGAATCTGAGCCATTGACAAAGCCGGCACCTCACAGATAACTCTCTTTGGTTACCCTCACAGGGGTAACTTTGTGACATAATTGTGGGCTGCAGTCCGGAATATACCTTGGGACTTGCCCTAGACTAAAACATTAAATAATTCTTTTTTGCAAATTTTGTATAAACCTAGTCACTGTCTTCTATACTGTTCCTTATTCTACTTAGGTAGAGGGAAAGAACACAGAATAGAGTATTAGATAACTAGATATTCATATTAGATATTAAGATTAGATATTCATAGTATATTAAGAAAGACATTGACACATGTTAGAAGATTACACCGTATTAATTTATATGCACTTTATTACTGCATCTGGTTACCAATATTGATTTGTTGTCATCATTATAAATTTACCTGGATTTTTGGTAGTACCACGTGGGACTCGATCAAAAGGCATTGTTGAAGTCGGACGCTTTGAACGAGCGACCCGACATTGTGTATTCCTTTTGTTCACAAGTGGACAATAGCGACTAAGCCACTGAGACGAAACATTTTAGTATTGTTTTCTTGGTAGGCAGGCAGTGATGGTCAGAAATATTTGACTGGTATTCTTAGCAAGCCTTAGAATTGTATTGCCAAGGTTTTCTTTACTATTGTCATTTACCTGTACGGCTGTAAAGGTTATAGCGAAGCATACGGGACATTTGTTTTGGTTCTCCCTTTGGCCAAGGGCACAAATTTTTTCTTCGCCCTATATTTTTTTTCTCTCACATAATTTTGAGTAGCGATAGGCAGATTGAATTCTAGCTTGATCATGGCAGATTTGAGGCAAATTCGCGCTGCGATTATCCAGGAAGCAACTAGTTTAAAACTAGAAAAAGGAGAACTTATGGAATATGTGGAAAAAATGTTAACGGCGCACAAAGAAGAGAGAAAAGACAAACTTGCAGAGCAAGAGAGAAAAGATAAACTAGCAGCAGAAGTAGAGCAAAGAAGATTGACATTAGCAGCGGAGAAGGAGGAGAGAGAAGCCAAGAAATTAGAAGCTGAGAGAGAGAGAGAGAGGCCGAGTATAGGAGATTCAAGGCAGAGTTAGAGAGAAATAAGGCAGAGAGAGAGCACGAACTTCGGATGAAGAGGTTGCTTAAAGCATTTGAACTATCCACAAGAGTTGAACCAGAAATATATGTATTTCGGCCCATGAAGTGGCAGACGAGCTATCATATCGCCTAGAGGACACACCATCTTCGCCTTGCATTACGACATATGCAAAGAAATCTGCAGGAGAAACTGATTACGAGAAGGGCGCAGTTGACCGGTATCAGGGGAAGAAAGACAACTTGCTTTGCAATCCACATAGACAGGAAACTCAACACAACTCCTTTTCTCAGAACCAGAGGCAAGGGGAAAAATGGTGCCGGTATTGTCGCATGAAAAATCACTACACCAGTGAGTGCCGAAACCGCCCTCCTCTCCATCGCTTGGCGTATATAGAAACCCGAACAATGAAGGACAAAGAGTCCCGGAGAAAAGAGGGGGAAAAATCACACCCGGCGGTAGTTAATTCAATGGATTCCAGACACCGATGCAGAGATAACGGAAAGTTATTAAAAGGCACAGAAGAACCCACTCTAATTGCGAGCGGTACCTTCGATGGATCTTGCAAGGGGACTTCGAATAAAACAATTTCACCTGGCATCACAGGGAAGAAGAAAACAGGCACTTGTCTCCTGACATCAGGAGAACAATTATTACCTTACTCCACGGCCCTTCTACGTGGAAAGAAGCGACCGGACAGGAACGGGCATTCGCTATTATCCACGGAAATAGACAGTTGCACACATCGCCTAAGTCTGCCTTTACCCAAGACGAGGAAAAGTCAGATCCTACCACTTTTAAAACTTACGGAGAGAAATGTGTGCCTTTAGAAGGTATAACCACACATACGATTATCGGGACAGGGTGGACGACGGACACGGAGGCACCCCCCGACTCTCTTCAAAAGGAGGTAGAAGAGGATTATGAGGAGAAAAGTGTGGTAGAGCCGGCGGGGATACAGCAGCTCAACACCCATGGGACTCCGATTCTATATGTAGGCGAGACAAAAACTAAGCGGATAGAGAGAAGGAAAGACACCAGGCGACACAAGAGGAAACAGCTTGGTGTACGCGCTTTATGCAAGGCACAGCGCAGATGCGCGAAATTTACAACACACTGTACCCGATATAAATGGACAGATGGGTTGCACCGTATCTTGAATTATGACCATTCCACGGGCAAGATACACAAGATACGTAATAAGGACAAACAAGGGCCAACTTTGATCCGTCGTCGGATTCAAAGATTCGTTAGCAGAAGAAAGAAGTGGGGAAACATTTTTTATTTCGACAGAGCGAAGAAAGACACACTGAGAGTTAGTGTCAGTAAGAATGGACCACTCAAAAGAAAGAAGAGGTTTAAACCGGGCAACGAATATTACAAGGACCCTAATGCAAAAGGGCGGAAAAGGAAAAGTGATATTTTAGGGACGGCAACTAGCGCCCGGATTCCCTCGGAACGCAACGTTGTCAATAGAGAAAGAGCGGAAGAGGTATTCGATTCCAGGCTGGAATTCGATTCGATATTCAGGTCAAGACTGGTTAGACCAGAACAATTGAGTGCTGGAACTGTGGAAATTCCGTTCACAGGTAACGGCGATCCTCCAATGATGGCGGCTATCGCCCGGACTCCCATTGAAGGCAGATATGTCAAGGGAGAACTACGAACGGCAGTTTTAAATGATCATACATATGAAGTCATTTTAGGCTACAAATATGTGAGTTTAGGAGACACTCGTCAATCAAGAGTCACAGCTGCAGTGCAGACAAGTGACCAAGCGAAGGAGAAGAGACAAGGAGACGAGGTTGACTTCCACCCGCAAGAGCTGAGACAAGCTCACAACAACGACAAAGCGGTAGAACCTTGTTTTAAGAAGAGACTGAAGGGAGACAATCCACCAGAACCAGGAGACTGCTTTAAACAGCAAGGACAACTCCTTAGGAAAGTAGAAAAGCGCGGATATGAGTATAAGCAACTGGTAGTACCAGCACGATATAGATTTTATATCTTAGGTATGGGACATGCTAGTGAATCTAGTGGTCAGGTCAGACAATACATCACTACGCAAAGAATCACCCACCATTATTATTGGCAGGGAATCGCAGGGGACATGGATCAATTTATCCGATCAGGTCCTGAATGCCAGAGAGGGGCATCAAATCATGGGAAAAGTGAGGAAGCCACTGTTAAGGGAAACAGACTACGTATGAAGAAGAGGAGGCGTCAACATGACGGAGAATATAATACGACTGGTCCTAAGTGTGAGCTAGAGATAGGCAAACAAGTTTTACTGTTTATGCATAGTAAACAGAACAGGTTACTGATTGGATGGCACGGGCCATACGCAATGGTCGAGAAGGCATCTCGAACCAATGATAAGATTCCAATGGAGAATCAGCTGGAAATATATAATATTATTCTGCTAAAGAGATACTTAGCCAGACACATAACTGAAGCGGCCAACTTCAGGACACGAGCAGCCACAAAGCATTTGAATAAAGGAAATCCGAACTCAGCACTGCAGCCCAATGCGGCTAGACAGTCATCTGCAGGTGTGCAGAAAATCACAACACACTCTACGAACGTAGTCGAGCAGGGGCGACAACTCTTGACTACGGTCACGATATTGAAACAGGAAAGGGAGCAGCTCTTTATAGCTGATGCAGGAGAAGCAACTGAGGAAGATTGCGAGAAGAACGATTTGAACGAGGAGAAGGATGGTGGAAACGAGGAAGATGAGGAGGATAGTGATAGCGAGGAGATAACATCAGCCGACAATAGGGAATGTAAAATGCATCCTGACTCGCAGGAGTCTTCCCAAGCTAAGACTTCGTGTGGGGGACATATGTCACGGGACGCGAGTAAGTCTGCAATTAAATTCCTAAAACCTAATGGTAATATTTTGTCGGTAAATTTCTCACTGAATGAGTGTGTATTTCGACTTTCTATACTGATTGTCGGCACAGACATCGTTTTCATCAGTCGTGGAAAATTGACCAATTTTACAAGGAATGTTGACATAACAATAGCCATCGCTCGGCGTGAGTCTTGTAAACGTAATAACATTCACCCATAGAAAGTCATAAATGTCGCCCAACAGGGAGACATTACATAAACAGTCCATCGCCGGACGTCGCGGGTGTGTTTACACAAAGCCAGTAATACCCAATTAGTATTTTGGCTAGTAATAGAACATAATGTGCAGTCGGCGACAGAAGGCCAAGTAATTTTACAATGAGTATTGTGGTCAGTCGTTCAGACAAAGTAATATTGGATTAAAGGAGACTGAAAGTCTGAGCCAGGGACAACATGAAAGCAGTATGAATACGAAATTATAACGAGAAGAACAACACTGTACGTGCCCCAAAAGACGAACGCAGACAAGTTGTCTCGGATAAGCAAAATATGAGAGCGACCATAGCAAAATAATACAGGAAATTTTACACAGTTTGAGGACGGAATGTCTGACTTTAGGAAAACAAACGAAATTTCACATGACACAGGAAGCGAACCCGAAAAATCGCCCTAGGCGATCCAGACGATATATAACCCAACTATATTCATTGCTTGGCATTGGTAAGAGAAACCATTCCGCCAACCAAGACTTGGGGTTCTAGATTTCACGAGAAAGAATCAAGACATTGTGTCAGTGAAATTCGTATAGGGACACCAAGGTTAGTGTAATATATTTTGTACTTTATCATTATTATGTCTTAACTTCATTCAGATAATATATACATATTTTCCATAAATATAACACTGTAAATACCAGTCACGTTTATTATAATATTATATTTCACACTAATAAGTACAGGTTGCAATAAACGCCATGCAGAGAATGATTATATTTATAAGATTGCACAGTTTCCAGTAACTATAACGAAGTAAATACAAGACACTTTTATTTTGCCTCTTACATTACATGTTAAACGTGCAGTAAACACATACAAGACACTACAGGCGTAGCATAGTTTACGGGATACTTACAAAGGGTTCATTATTTTATCCATCACAGTGGTAGAGACAGGGACCATTTGAGATACTCATCCTTAGTCTACTACGTGGTTGGCGTTAATCACAGGACAAGCTTTAGAGTAGGGCCGACCGAGATACTGCGACGACACGCATCTCACACGTAATTAACGGCAACAACCTACCAATACTCCACGGGGGTCAGAAAGGAATTTACCAGGCGGTGAAGGGTCTTTCTATCATCGACTACCCACCCAAAAAGAAAGCAGAAAATACCCAGAAGGATTGCTGCATTTCTAAATAGCTGTCCACGTGAAATTTAATGATCTGAAGTGGCAGTCGCCAACGGATGATTTTTACAACAAGTGCCTTTGAGAAATTTAATGATCTGAAGTGGCAGTCGCCAACGGATGATTTTTTACAACAAGTGCCTTTGAGAAACTATGATCAAAAGCTGCAAGAGCAGACGGGAGATTTTGTAACCCCAGTGCCTACCAAATTTATCGAGATCCTAAATTACATGCAGTAATGGACAGATTCTCCCTGTACAATTGATGCACCAACAAATACGAATATACAACATATTTCCATCATCGTCACCACATAAGCAAAATACCAAGACAACAAAAGGACATCTGCATAACAGACGAAGTCTCACCCGCCTAACATTGTGTTCAACCTCACCCATGAATAAGACACCTCGGACGCTCGGGACAATGTCAACACAGGCATTGTGAAAGACAAAAATACAAGCCGTGGACACCTGGCGAAATCGAGTGAACCGTCCAATGTTATTGTAGGCAGACAAAGACTTGTCCATTGTGTTCAAACAACCAGAGTTTATTGACAGTTAGCAAGAGACCAAGAAACACAAGATATCCTTTTTGTTAGTATTTAGGAGTTACTTAAATTCATCATCATCACATAGGGTAGACTTTAGATTCATTTGTGTATTTTGCATTAACTAATATCTTTCTTCACAGGGATAGTTAATGTTATTTCTAGTTGCATTTGTATCAGTGTAATTGAATGTTGTTATATTTCAGAACATTAATAAATGTTGTAGTTGTGTTTACCAACACACGTTATCACATATATAGAGAAGGAACGAAAGTGTGCGAAAGAGACATACTGTTCTTCTTCTCTTTCTCTTCTGTTCACTCAGTGTAATAGGGGAGTGGGGGCTCGTTAGTATATAGAGGGGGAGATAGAGTGGTAGGAGGTATATGTCACGAGATCCAGAATCACTGGGGCTATATGCTGGGAATTCATCCCAAAGTCTTATATTCACCTTCTCCACTCCTGCTGCTCATCTTCAACCGGGTGCCAGGCGAATCTGAGCCATTGACAAAGCCGGCACCTCACAGATAACTCTCTTTGGTTACCCTCACAGGGGTAACTTTGTGACATAATTGTGGGCTGCAGTCCGGAATATACCTTGGGACTTGCCCTAGACTAAAACATTAAATAATTCTTTTTTGCAAATTTTGTATAAACCTATTCACTGTCTTCTATACTGTTCCTTATTCTACTTAGGTAGAGGGAAGAACACAGAATAGAGTATTAGATAACTAGATATTCATATTAGATATTAAGATTAGATATTCATAGTATATTAAGAAAGACATTGACACATGTTAGAAGATTACACCGTATTAATTTATATGCACTTTATTACTGCATCTGGTTACCAATATTGATTTGTTGTCATCATTATAAATTTACCTGGATTTTTGGTAGTACCACGTGGGACTCGATCAAAAGGCATTGTTGAAGTCGGACGCTTTGAACGAGCGACCCGACATTGTGTATTCCTTTTGTTCACAAGTGGACAATAGCGACTAAGCCACTGAGACGAAACATTTTAGTATTGTTTTCTTGGTAGGCAGGCAGTGGATGGTCAGAAATATTTGACTGGTATTCTTAGCAAGCCTTAGAATTGTATTGCCAAGGTTTTCTTTACTATTGTCATTTACCTGTACGGCTGTAAAGGTTATAGCGAAGCATACGGGACATTTGTTTTGGTTCTCCCTTTGGCCAAGGGCACAAATTTTTTCTTCGCCCTATATTTTTTTTCTCTCACATAATTTTGAGTAGCGATAGGCAGATTGAATTCTAGCTTGATCATGGCAGATTTGAGGCAAATTCGCGCTGCGATTATCCAGGAAGCAACTAGTTTAAAACTAGAAAAAGGAGAACTTATGGAATATGTGGAAAAAATGTTAACGGCGCACAAAGAAGAGAGAAAAGACAAACTTGCAGAGCAAGAGAGAAAAGATAAACTAGCAGCAGAAGTAGAGCAAAGAAGATTGACATTAGCAGCGGAGAAGGAGGAGAGAGAAGCCAAGAAATTAGAAGCTGAGAGAGAGAGAGAGGCCGAGTATAGGAGATTCAAGGCAGAGTTAGAGAGAAATAAGGCAGAGAGAGAGCACGAACTTCGGATGAAGAGGTTGCTTAAAGCATTTGAACTATCCACAAGAGTTGAACCAGAAATATGTATTTCGGCCCATGAAGTGGCAGACGAGCTATCATATCGCCTAGAGGACACACCATCTTCGCCTTGCATTACGACATATGCAAAGAAATCTGCAGGAGAAACTGATTACGAGAAGGGCGCAGTTGACCGGTATCAGGGGAAGAAAGACAACTTGCTTTGCAATCCACATAGACAGGAAACTCAACACAACTCCTTTTCTCAGAACCAGAGGCAAGGGGAAAAATGGTGCCGGTATTGTCGCATGAAAAATCACTACACCAGTGAGTGCCGAAACCGCCCTCCTCTCCATCGCTTGGCGTATATAGAAACCCGAACAATGAAGGACAAAGAGTCCCGGAGAAAAGAGGGGGAAAAATCACACCCGGCGGTAGTTAATTCAATGGATTCCAGACACCGATGCAGAGATAACGGAAAGTTATTAAAAGGCACAGAAGAACCCACTCTAATTGCGAGCGGTACCTTCGATGGATCTTGCAAGGGGACTTCGAATAAAACAATTTCACCTGGCATCACAGGGAAGAAGAAAACAGGCACTTGTCTCCTGACATCAGGAGAACAATTATTACCTTACTCCACCGGCCCTTCTACGTGGAAAGAAGCGACCGGACAGGAACGGGCATTCGCTATTATCCACGGAAATAGACAGTTGCACACATCGCCTAAGTCTGCCTTTACCCAAGACGAGGAAAAGTCAGATCCTACCACTTTTAAAACTTACGGAGAGAAATGTGTGCCTTTAGAAGGTATAACAACACATACGATTATCGGGACAGGGTGGACGACGGACACGGAGGCACCCCCCGACTCTCTTCAAAAGGAGGTAGAAGAGGATTATGAGGAGAAAAGTGTGGTAGAGCCGGCGGGGATACAGCAGCTCAACACCCATGGGACTCCGATTCTATATGTAGGCGAGACAAAAACTAAGCGGATAGAGAGAAGGAAAGACACCAGGCGACACAAGAGGAAACAGCTTGGTGTACGCGCTTTATGCAAGGCACAGCGCAGATGCGCGAAATTTACAACACACTGTACCCGATATAAATGGACAGATGGGTTGCACCGTATCTTGAATTATGACCATTCCACGGGCAAGATACACAAGATACGTAATAAGGACAAACAAGGGCCAACTTTGATCCGTCGTCGGATTCAAAGATTAGGTTAGCAGAAGAAAGAAGTGGGGAAACATTTTTTTTTATTTCGACAGAGCGAAGAAAGACACACTGAGAGTTAGTGTCAGTAAGAATGGACCACTCAAAAGAAAGAAGAGGTTTTAAACCGGGCAACGAATATTACAAGGACCCTAATGCAAAAGGGCGGAAAAGGAAAAGTGATATTTTAGGGACGGCAACTAGCGCCCGGACTCCCTCGGAACGCAACGTTGTCAATAGAGAAAGAGCGGAAGAGGTATTCGATTCCAGGCTGGAATTCGATTCGAAAATCAGTTCAAGACTGGTTAGACCAGAACAATTGACTGACGGAACTGTGGAAATTCAGTTCACAGGTAACGGCGATCCTCCAATGATGGCGGCTATCGCCCGGACTCCCATTGAAGGCAGATATGTCAAGGGAGAACTACGAACGGCAGTTTTAAATGATCATACATATGAAGTCATTTTAGGCTACAAATATGTGAGTTTAGGAGACACTCGTCAATCAAGAGTCACAGCTGCAGTGCAGACAAGTGACCAAGCGAAGGAGAAGAGACAAGGAGACGAGGTTGACTTCCACCCGCAAGAGCTGAGACAAGCTCACAACAACGACAAAGCGGTAGAACCTTGTTTTAAGAAGAGACTGAAGGGAGACAATCCACCAGAACCAGGAGACTGCTTTAAACAGCAAGGACAACTCCTTAGGAAAGTAGAAAAGCGCGGATATGAGTATAAGCAACTGGTAGTACCAGCACGATATAGATTTTATATCTTAGGTATGGGACATGCTAGTGAATCTAGTGGTCAGGTCAGACAATACATCACTACGCAAAGAATCACCCACCATTATTATTGGCAGGGAATCGCAGGGGACATGGATCAATTTATCCGATCAGGTCCTGAATGCCAGAGAGGGGCATCAAATCATGGGAAAAGTGAGGAAGCCACTGTTAAGGGAAACAGACTACGTATGAAGAAGAGGAGGCGTCAACATGACGGAGAATATAATACGACTGGTCCTAAGTGTGAGCTAGAGATAGGCAAACAAGTTTTACTGTTTATGCATAGTAAACAGAACAGGTTACTGATTGGATGGCACGGGCCATACGCAATGGTCGAGAAGGCATCTCGAACCAATGATAAGATTCCAATGGAGAATCAGCTGGAAATATATAATATTATTCTGCTAAAGAGATACTTAGCCAGACACATAACTGAAGCGGCCAACTTCAGGACACGAGCAGCCACAAAGCATTTGAATAAAGGAAATCCGAACTCAGCACTGCAGCCCAATGCGGCTAGACAGTCATCTGCAGGTGTGCAGAAAATCACAACACACTCTACGAACGTAGTCGAGCAGGGGCGACAACTCTTGACTACGGTCACGATATTGAAACAGGAAAGGGAGCAGCTCTTTATAGCTGATGCAGGAGAAGCAACTGAGGAAGATTGCGAGAAGAACGATTTGAACGAGGAGAAGGATGGTGGAAACGAGGAAGATGAGGAGGATAGTGATAGCGAGGAGATAACATCAGCCGACAATAGGGAATGTAAAATGCATCCTGACTCGCAGGAGTCTTCCCAAGCTAAGACTTCGTGTGGGGGACATATGTCACGGGACGCGAGTAAGTCTGCAATTAAATTCCTAAAACCTAATGGTAATATTTTGTCGGTAAATTTCTCACTGAATGAGTGTGTGTATTTCGACTTTCTATACTGATTGTCGGCACAGACATCGTTTTCATCAGTCGTGGAAAATTGACCAATTTTACAAGGAATGTTGACATAACAATAGCCATCGCTCGGCGTGAGTCTTGTAAACGTAATAACATTCACCTGTAGAAAGTCATAAATGTCGCCCAACAGGGAGACATTACATAAACAGTCCATCGCCGGACGTCGCGGGTGTGTTTACACAAAGCCAGTAATACCCAATTAGTATTTTGGCTAGTAATAGAACATAATGTGCAGGCGGCGACAGAAGGCCAAGTAATTTTACAATGAGTATTGTGGTCAGTCGTTCAGACAAAGTAATATTGGATTAAAGGAGACTGAAAGTCTGAGCCAGGGACAACATGAAAGCAGTATGAATACGAAATTATAACGAGAAGAACAACACTGTACGTGCCCCAAAAGACGAACGCAGACAAGTTGTCTCGGATAAGCAAAATATGAGAGCGACCATAGCAAAATAATACAGGAAATTTTACACAGTTTGAGGACGGAATGTCTGACTTTAGGAAAACAAACGAAATTTCACATGACACAGGAAGCGAACCCGAAAAATCGCCCTAGGCGATCCAGACGATATATAACCCAACTATATTCATTGCTTGGCATTGGTAAGAGAAACCATTCCGCCAACCAAGACTTGGGGTTCTAGATTTCACGAGAAAGAATCAAGACATTGTGTCAGTGAAATTCGTATAGGGACACCAAGGTTAGTGTAATATATTTTGTACTTTATCATTATTATGTCTTAACTTCATTCAGATAATATATACATATTTTCCATAAATATAACACTGTAAATACCAGTCACGTTTATTATAATATTATATTTCACACTAATAAGTACAGGTTGCAATAAACGCCATGCAGAGAATGATTATATTTATAAGATTGCACAGTTTCCAGTAACTATAACGAAGTAAATACAAGACACTTTTTTTTTGCCTCTTACATTACATGTTAAACGTGCAGTAAACACCGCACAGCCCTTTCTTATAGTGATAAGATTTCACATACAAGACACTACAGGCGTAGCATAGTTTACGGGATACTTACAAAGGGTTCATTATTTTATCCATCACAGTGGTAGAGACAGGGACCATTTGAGATACTCATCCTTAGTCTACTACGTGGTTGGCGTTAATCACAGGACAAGCTTTAGAGTAGGGCCGACCGAGATACTGCGACGACACGCATCTCACACGTAATTAACGGCAACAACCTACCAATACTCCACGGGGGTCAGAAAGGAATTTACCAGGCGGTGAAGGGTCTTTCTATCATCGACTACCCACCCAAAAAGAAAGCAGAAAATACCCAGAAGGATTGCTGCATTTCTAAATAGCTGTCCACGTGAAATTTAATGATCTGAAGTGGCAGTCGCCAACGGATGATTTTTACAACAAGTGCCTTTGAGAAATTTAATGATCTGAAGTGGCAGTCGCCAACGGATGATTTTTTACAACAAGTGCCTTTGAGAAACTATGATCAAAAGCTGCAAGAGCAGACGGGAGATTTTGTAACCCCAGTGCCTACCAAATTTATCGAGATCCTAAATTACATGCAGTAATGGACAGATTCTCCCTGTACAATTGATGCACCAACAAATACGAATATACAACATATTTCCATCATCGTCACCACATAAGCAAAATACCAAGACAACAAAAGGACATCTGCATAACAGACGAAGTCTCACCCGCCTAACATTGTGTTCAACCTCACCCATGAATAAGACACCTCGGACGCTCGGGACAATGTCAACACAGGCATTGTGAAAGACAAAAATACAAGCCGTGGACACCTGGCGAAATCGAGTGAACCGTCCAATGTTATTGTAGGCAGACAAAGACTTGTCCATTGTGTTCAAACAACCAGAGTTTATTGACAGTTAGCAAGAGACCAAGAAACACAAGATATCCTTTTTGTTAGTATTTAGGAGTTACTTAAATTCATCATCATCACATAGGGTAGACTTTAGATTCATTTGTGTATTTTGCATTAACTAATATCTTTCTTCACAGGGATAGTTAATGTTATTTCTAGTTGCATTTGTATCAGTGTAATTGAATGTTGTTATATTTCAGAACATTAATAAATGTTGTAGTTGTGTTTACCAACACACGTTATCACATATATAGAGAAGGAACGAAAGTGTGCGAAAGAGACATACTGTTCTTCTTCTCTTTCTCTTCTGTTCACTCAGTGTAATAGGGGAGTGGGGGCTCGTTAGTATATAGAGGGGGAGATAGAGTGGTAGGAGGTATATGTCACGAGATCCAGAATCACTGGGGCTATATGCTGGGAATTCATCCCAAAGTCTTATATTCACCTTCTCCACTCCTGCTGCTCATCTTCAACCGGGTGCCAGGCGAATCTGAGCCATTGACAAAGCCGGCACCTCACAGATAACTCTCTTTGGTTACCCTCACAGGGGTAACTTTGTGACAGTCACGATGATGAAGACGGCGTGCAAAGAAGTTGAGCTGATGGCACAGGACAGGAGGACCTGGCAAGTGTTTTTGTTGAATGCCTATGCTCCTTGGGGAAGCTAATGGGTATATATATATATACTCTAGTATATATACATGACGAGTCATACCACCTGTGGGATAAGACAGATAAAAGTAGTACCATGGCAGATACTGTCGTAGGGGAGTAAAATGTTAGAGACTTCACTATACTAGGTCCAGCATTCTGAGATGGAGTGACTAGCTCACTTCCTAGCTGCCTTTGTTTCCCTAGCTAAAGAATAGACTTAGATACCCCTTTATACCTGACTATACAGGATCACTTGCACAGTCATGCGTGGTAACTGTAGAAGCGTATGAAGTACTTAACGTACTTACAATACACAAAGCTGTAAGTGCGCACGAGATTTCTTTTGGATTGTCTGGTAGGATAACGTTGCTATGATCATCATAGTTTTCCTTTTTGCTAGGAAAGGATTGTGGAACTACCCCGGCAGCCGGCCCCAATTGCAGGAAACATACACCAAATGTGTTCTTGCAGAGGTAGTTTATGTAGCAACTTCTTCTACATGATGAGGTTTCCAGCCCTATGCTTAATTGTGTATTAGTCGCCTCTTTGGAAATGCTTGAGCTAGCAGTAGATCTATTCTTTCTTTGTTTCTTTATCTGATTCCGAGAACATCTGGGGCACATTACCATGACAGCAGTGTGTACCTTAGTGTTGGTCAATGACAATATTCTTCTTCTTCTTCTTCTTCGTTCGCCCTGAAAAGGACGTGGTTGCGTTGTGTCTGTTTACAACGTAGCTGTGATATCTGCACCTTTCGGTCGACACATCCGACTTCTGCACGGCATTTTTTAGGACCGGGTTTGCCTTCCCATTTCGATCCACACTCGCTCAGCCAGCCTGCACAGCTGCAGACTGTTTCCAGGACCACCACGTGGAGGTGGAGTGCGGTCTTGACCATTTCTGGTTCGCTGGTCCTGACGCAGGCAGTCAAGCTATGAGTCGCTGACTGCGGTCTCTATTGCTGCGTCTTCTGACAATATTCAAAGTGTCCCAAACTTCTTGGGAGCCGCGGTAGCATAGTGGTTAGTGTACTGGCTTCCTAGCTCGGTGGTCCATTGTTCGATCCCCAGTTGAGGTGGGATTTTGTAGACCGCAAACCGCTCCGGGGTCGACCCAGCCTCATGAATTGGGTACCAGAGCAACTCTGGGAAGGTTAAGGTGGCCAGCGTGATGCTGACCACATCACCCCTAGTGTGCCGATAGTCAAGAAAATATGGGCCTAACACCATATTCCCAAAATGCCTCAATGGGCGTGTAACGGGATCCATTTACTTTTTTTCACACTTTTTGGTGCAGTTTAAACTGTAATGACATCAGAAGTGTACAAGTTACAAACCTGTACAAATCACATTTGAAAGATTAATTATTTATCTATTTATTTTATTTGTAAATTTACACTTTTTTAGTTTTCTGAATTTTGAATATATATTTTTTATTTTAGTTATTTTCTTCAGTTGAAGATGGAAAACGTTGCCGAAAATGTCAACTGTGTTCTCTGGTTAGCTGAACTCAGTCTTCATCCGCAGTAAGAAACAAATTTGGTTACTGTTGTAAGAAGGAGGCTCCCCACAGAAATATAATCAACAACTGGATTTTAAAACAGTCAAGGAAACTGGCTCAATTTACGACAAGCCAAGATCAAGGAAACGACAAGCGAAGGCACTGGGTGAAATTGAGAGGTCATTTGAACAGAGTCCCAAAATGATTAGAGCACCGCATGTCTGCAGAATTGAACATTCCAAAACCCAATTCTAATTTTTTTTTAATTTTAAATACTCAAAATACACAAAATAAGAGTAAAAAATGTAATTAATTAAACTTTCTAATATTAGTTATTAGTTTGTAGCGTGTATACTTATGAAGTAATCAAAGCTTAAAACTGCATAACGCATTGTGAGACATCGTGTATATTTGGTTGGCATGAGTAAATAACTACAGCACTGTGCCTTTATTTGAGAAGCATGTGGTAATCCTCGCGATGCTGTTGTAAGTGTCGGCTCCAGCAATGGGACCACAAGTTGTGGGTGGCAAGGTTCAGAGACGGTATACATGTCATACAGAAAAGAAAAAAAAATTAAAAATAATAAATCAATCGTAGCTAAGAAATATATATATATATATATATATATATATATATATATATATATATATATATATATATATATATATATATATATATATATATATATATATATACGAGTATATATCTATGGCCAGCGGCACGAGATAAATAGGTGGCTGAGGGGCGACTGAACCCCTGTTGGCTGGCTGGGGGCGATTGAACCCCTAGAGCCGGCCCTGTCTGAAGTATAGATGATGCCAATTGTAAACCTATAAATGTAGTGTACCTCTGCCTCAAGCCGCAGCCTTCTACCAAGTTCTAATAAAATGTTAACAGCAGTGGCCATGACATCTTCTACTCTAAAGCCTCCTACTGTTGAAATAAAGTTTGAGTTGTGTACTTTCTCCTCTATCGACCCTTGTCCACTTTTTGTACCCGACCATCCGTTGCGACAGAACAAAAGGGCGGCCCAAAGAAGATTTAAGCCCTATAGGCGTAACTTAGGAACATTTTAGGAATGTACTCTAGGGACCGGCTAAGCTGATTAAACTACCTTTTGAAAATTCAAAGCAAAGCTGATACTTGATAAATGTTGAAGAGGTCAAACATGGTCTCGAAAAGAAATAATTGAAAGAGATACATTAACAAGGGGAAGTATAAATTTAAAGAAATCAACGTTGACATATTAAACTAAAGCAATATATTAAAAAACAGTAATAAAAATATTATATTATATATATATATGTATATATGTATATATATATATATATATATATATATATATATATATATATATATATATATATATATATATATATATATATATATATATATATATATATATATATATATATATATGTATATATATATATATATATATATATATATATATATATATATAATTGCTACATTTAGCTATCTGTTGTTTTTTTTTTCTTTTCATGCATATACTTTGATACAATTTTTGGACGGTACACGTAAATTTTATTTTTTGAAACAAGACAAAAAAAGACTAACCATGCTGATCAGAGACATCCCGCATTTTGTACAGAACCCATTTCGGTCGTTTCTGAGAAGTTCGCTTCTCAAGGGCGTAATTTCCATAATAACAGGAAACAACATGATGCTCCAGACGACCGATAATTGTACCTTTAGACCGCGGAATCAAGCCCATTGAAACCCAGGCAGTGCGCGTGAGTGGTGAAGGCATGAGGATGAGATTACAATCTAATAGAAACATGGTCTGGCGCTAAAATCAAGACGTTGAGACGTGGTAAAGAAAAAAGTAAAGTATATGAAAGGAACACCAGAATAATAAATAAAAAAACGGCTGATGGACGCATTCCCGTAGACAGTTATGTCTGAAGGAACTAGTTCTACTACTTCTAAATGAGATCTCATCATAAGAATAAGATGTTACAGAAACCACCCCTGCAAGAGTGTGTGCTTGGGGAGTTGAAATGAAATTGGTTTCATCAAGAGAGCCTTCTGCGCTATGTTTCATAAAGAGCGCAAAAGGAGGTGATAGTGAATACCATGATGATGGTGATGATGATAATATTGCTATTGAAGATGATGAAGATTATGATATAGTAGTGAAACAAAATAAGTGAATAATCAAGTAATGATTCGCTTACCTGAATTCTTACGCGAGCTGATTTGCCATCACCATTGTTGACAGACAGAAGCACACGTGAGATAAGCGGTTTCTTTGAAGGGGAAACGCGGGCAGAAATTTTCCCGGCGTAACTGTTTGATGTTATACATACAGGGAGATAATTGTTTGATATCAGAAGCGAACAGAAAATCTCGGGAGGAAACGGGAACACGAGTAAGCCTTTGTTGTAGATTTGCAACGGCTAACAAAGTGACCGAAGAATTTTTATCGGGGGGTGGGGGGGGGGATAGTTTCCTTAATTTCTGCTATTCACGAAAAGTGTAAAAATTCACATTCTTGCGATAATAACACCAAATCTGTATATATACATCGCTCTCTCAAACTCAGTATTAGAGTCGCTCAGAAATTTATTGGATAATCTAAGCACGTAGGACTAGAACCATTTCTTCGCTGGATGTGTTAAATTGTCCCGTGGGGATTTAATTTTCTGATTTGTTGTAATAGAAATTGTGCTTAAGTGTTAAAAATGTGTTAGGTTTACCATTTTATTAAATATAATTCCCTAGCGTCTAACAGTAGTGAAATAACCTAACTCTTAGATATTTCTTGCCAGTCGTTCAGAGTAATGTAATTTCAAATACCCCATTTTGTTCTTACACAAGAAGATACGGCTTAGCTGACTGAGATTATTAAGTGTGACGGATCAGTGACCGAATAGAATTCACATTATATTTCATTGTGTGAAATTAAAATAGTGACTAGAGTAATTATTATGTGACTAAACAACAGACGCTGACAAATAGCTAGTAGTGTCAGGCAGATTTTGTTAAAGTGCGCGTATAGATAAATTGAATAAAGGACTTTGTGCGCTGTTCACTTTCTCGCAGGCAATACGGGGAGGGCACATATCCTTCTTTTCCGACATGCCATAGCGGAAAACTTGCGGACAGGACAGTAGCAGTTTTTTTAAATGTTCTTGTCGTAGATTTTCGATAGGAGAATTAAGACTTGGGTTGGTCCCTTCTGAATAGCTTGGAATGAGTGAGAGTCCCAGGGTGAGTTAGTAAAGGAAATAGATTCCACGAGTGAGATGATAGAATAGTGATAGAGGCTGTCTCTGAGATGCGAGAAAATCTTCTCTCTCTCTCTCACCTATCTTCTACGACAGATTTTAAGCAGTCAGACAGTCTACCACATACACATTAAATATATGTATACCAACCGATCTCTACCCACTCACGTGCACGCACATACAGTGACGACAGGTAGACACACAGACGTGGGGAAACTACAACAATGATTATATAGATATTTAGAACGAGCTGACCAACACGCTGATTAATTTATGGTTAAGTTTATTTATCATATTAAACTTACGACACAACATATAAAATTTTCATCAAAAGAAAACATATACAAATAGTCATCAAATTCAAGAAAATACTACAAGGATGATAGACCCGTTATGATATTAACTCTAGGTTTAGCCCACAGCCCCGTTATGAGACAGATGATGGCCCAAAGAGTCACAAATACATTTGGTTAGGGTCTAATATTGTCCCCCTTAGAAGGTATAGACTGACTTTGACAGCAGTATCTATTCTAAAGAAACAATTAATACAACAAGCGAGTGCATTAAATAACGAACATCCTTCCGTCACTTTCACTCGGTTCATTCATCAGGGATCCCTGGCACACGTTCTTACCTATCAAAAACTTGATGTAGTTCACCGTCTGGCGCAACCGTAGGACACTTCTCTACAGTGAATCTGTATTCTTTGGATAAAGCGAATCCCAGCTCTACAATTACAGGTTTATTCCACTGTTTTCGGGGAGCGTTCACTTCACCAGTTAAATTTTAGATTTACTGTTAATGTCACTTGAATCAGGTTAGATAAGCAAGTTTAAACGGGCACACAGAGTTCAGAAACACGAGGAGTCCCTTAATTTGGAAAGAGGACCAGTGGACAACTTCTTTCAACTGATAGCCTTGTTTCACTATTCACTCTTTCGACAAAAATAATGTCGGGAAATGTTAATGTTATTGATTGTAATATTCACGCCGCCTGGCAGAAAATTTACGTAGAGTTTATGGAAGGATTTAAGATCTGGCTCAAGGCCCCGTATTGATCATTACAGTCTTTGAAAAACCCGTTAGTGGGATATAGTATTTCTGTCTAGCTCTGTGGGCATATGCACTGTCAGCCCCAGTGTTACTTGAGAAAAACCCACGTGGTTCAAAATAAGGACTGTCTATTACTTCACAAGTATGAAACTCTTATTAAATGCTGGTAAAGTTCGGGTCACCCCAGTATTTCACTGTATAAAAGGAAAAGCACATATAAATCATTTACATATTATGTACTCAATATAACTTACATTTTAAATAGCAAGCCGACCGCTTGACTTATTATTTAAACTTCCGGTGAAATAAGTTATATAAAAAAAGTCGATCATCATGAATTAGGAATATCATGCGTATTCCGTCAATATTCACTGATGTCGCATCTAGCATTTATAAGTTTGTTATTAAAACAGTTTCGACTGAGTATTAGCCGTTAAATTAAATTCCTTATAGCTACTAGTTTAGTAAGCTAAAGATATAATTTATTTTGTATTTCAACTGTAACTCGTCGACTAAAGAAAATAACAAACTATTAAAATAATCACTCTGCACACAGAACTAGTTTAAAATGAAATCGGAGATTTAACACTTAATCCCTTCACAAAATACTAGAATATAGTATATAATATTTTACCTCAAACACAGAAGTACTAAGAACTTAAACCACTTCGACCAAACTAAAGGCCATCTCTATTAACAGAGATTATTTAGAAATCGAACGAAGGCTAGTTCTGTCTTTAACTGCGAAGTTACTGAGTGAGAATGAAAATAAAGTTTCAAACTCGGGCCAATATCTTAAAATCAGACAAAGGGCCCCAACTTATTTCGCCAAGTGAAATTATCTCCCCTACTCCCAACATTTACGTCAGCTTAACGCGTGTCGTAACTGCCACATACTGACCGAGATGTACGCGTGTCAGTAGCAACTCTCAGACAACCGTCTCGAACTGCGTCGTAGAGATTGCCGGGTTTGACACCTTACGCTAGTGTCAGGTGAAAAATGGTAGACCAAAAGTCTGCTCTATGTCCAGCGAAACGAATTTTTCGCACATTCTCGTCTACCTGCGCGACTGACATCTGTGTAATAGAATCATTATTTCGATTCTCCGTTTTTTAGAAAAGAAACAGGTAAAGTTTGCGAATTTGGAAGGAAATATATTTCGCAAACAAATGGATGCAAAATATACAGGAAAATGAAATAAAGAGAGATAACAAAATTAAAGAATTCGGGTGAAAGAATAGGAAGACGCTATAGGCAATTTAATGATCAAAACCTACGTGACAGGACGTCCCCCCTTAAGATATGGAAGCACTCCATGTCTACGTTATGGAATTAAATTTCCTATAACCGTAGCTTCGGGGTGTCTGTCTTCTTCCCTCTTATCTTCCCCTCCATCTCTCTGCAAGTCCTACTCATGAAGTCTACTCCCCAAAGTTTCCTTCCTCTGGAATGTCTCCCATGCGCGCTTGAAAGAGCGTCGCCAGTTCTGACATTTTTGAAAGATTTCCTGTGATAGCGGTGGAATATCCCTGCCACTATCATCATCTTCGTCAACTCTGGCGATCGTCAGGAGATGGTCGGAGGTTGGCACTGGTCTTTCCAAGTATCTCTTTAAGAGATTTAAATGGAAAACCTTCTCCTTTCCTTGAATAGAGATCTGGTAGTTAGCCTTAGAAATCTTTTTCAGGACGGTAAACGGCCCTTGCCATCCGATCTTCAATTGGTTGTTCTCGGTAGGGAGTAACACCAAAACTTTCTCTCCTGCTTCCAGTTCTCTTTCTTTCGCGACTTTCCTGTATCGGTTAGCGTGCTTTGTGCGTGCTCGTTTAAAGTTAGTCGTTGCTAGGTCCCACCCTAGTTTCAACCTTTCCTTTAAAACCGACACATATTTACTTGCTGAGACAACTGTCTCATCTGCCTTCTGGTCTGTCAGCGACCAAAGTAAGGCTTCCAGCGGGCCCTTAATGGGTCTGCCGAATAAGAGCGTAGCTGGCGGAAATCCTGTGGAAGTATGAGGGGATTCTCTGTAGCCAAATAGAGCTGCAGGAATACAGAGATCCCAATCTTCAGGTTTCACTTGGGCCAGTTTACTTAACATCATGTTGAGGTTTCCATTAGCACGTTCCACGAGCCCATTTCAGGCCGGAGTATATGGCTTTGTGTAAATGTGTTGGGTCCTCAAGATCTTCACGATCTCATCCATCAACAGGTTTCGGTATGGGGATCCGTTATCCGTCAACACTTGTTGAGGGAATCCCAACCGAGTGAAAATCTGCACAAGGGCTTCTGCGACATGCTTGGCGTCTGCGCATGTTAGCGGTATAGCTTCTGCCCATAAAGTGCATGTATCGACTAAGGTCAGGATAAACCTGTTCCTTCTTTTAGTCCTTTCGAAAGGCCCTAAAATGTCGATCACAACCCGTTCGAATGGTGTTCCCACTATTGGCATTTCACCCAAAGAGACTGGTGGGGCTCGTTGCTTGGGTGGCACACGTTGGCACTGGGCACAGGATTTGACATATCTGATAATATCTGTATTTACTCCTGGCCACCAATAATGAGTGGTTATACGTTGGTTTGTGGCGTTCTGTCCCATATGTCCGCTGAAGGGAAGAGAGTGCCCCATTTCTAGGATTTGGCTTCTGTACTGTTTCGGTACTAGGAGCTGGTTGTAACCTTGGTCAGGCTTGCCCGTTCTCCGATAAAGTACGCCATCCTCAGAAAAAATGTCCCCATGATGTTTGGGTTCCTTAGCCATGGGCAGTTTCCTAAAGCAGGGTGCCAAAGTAGGGTCCTTGTATTGCGCTTCTTTAAGTTCCATGGGTAACAAATTAGGCGCAGGCTCCCGTTCCTTCTTGGTTTGCCCTCTTGTAGTTACTGCTGCCACAATCGGCTCTTCCGGTTTCCCAATACACACGTATCTCCCGCCAAGTATGACTGGGTATATGGGATCATCCATAACAGCCGCTTTGATCACACCTCTGACAAAGTCAGAGTGTATCTCCACCAATGCTATGGGAAGCGCTGTAGGTGCATCACTCTTGCGAACTCCACAAAGTTGGACGGTCTCTGCTGTCTCTTGACCGGGTTTGACCAGGTTTCTGGCGACAATGCAATCATAAGAAAGCCCCGTATCAAATAAGCAAGAAGTTTGAGAACCGTTCAAAATAACAGTACCTCGCGTTGAGGGTGTATCCCCAACAGGTTGGAAATCACTGTCAATAATTCCGCCTTGCGAGACTGTCAATAAGCATCCGATGCGTTTAGGCTCGGTGTGCTTGGTCTGATCATATGTCCCGTGCTCAGGGGTTCTCCCTTTGCCACCTTGACCTTTCTGGCTACGCTGCCATGTAGGGCGGTCGGGTTGATCAGATTGTTTGGGGTGGTTGGGGTACTTGTTCTTGTAGAACTTGGATTTTTCAGGAGGGGGGTTTTGAGGTCCAGTTTCTCTGTGGTTATTTTGGTTAGAAGCCTGAGAAGATTGCTCTAGGTTATGTTTTCGAAAATGCTCCTCTGTCGGTTTCCGCTTTGTGGCCGGTAGTTCAGCCAGCGCATTGTGATAACGCTCAGACTTTTCCAACATGTCTTCAAGTTTTTCTGTCCCCTTCTCAGCGAGAAATCTCCGGGTATCAGCAGACAAAGTGTTCTTTATTTGTTCTGTTAAAACAAATTCCTCAAGACCTTCATAGGTAGAGGGGAGCTGCGAGAGCTCAAGGCACTTTGTCAAATATCCCTTTAGACGGGAAGAGAACTGGTGAAAAGATTCAGAATTCTCCTTTCTGCTGTTGCGAAACAGTTGCAAAAATTTGCGAGCGTTCATTTCAAAGCGCTCCAGTAATGCTTTCTTCAACAGATCATAGTTGTCTTGTTGGCTGCTTTCCAGTTTGGCGTAAACATCATATGCACTGCTTTTCAGCGCCTGAGAAAGCTTCATGTTCCAACGCGAACTCTCTAAACCGTACAGAGTTGCAATTTTCTCAAATTTTTCTAGTCAAGTGTCAATCTTCTCATTTGGACAAGGGAAAGATTCTAGAGTGAAAGACATGGCGTTTAGTTGAAGAGATTGGGTGTTAGAAGGATCAGTTAAGGAGGAATGAGGAGAAGATTCTCCATTGCTGGAGGTAGAGGCAGCAACACGACTTTGGAGTTCTAGAGCTTTAAGAGCCAACTCGTGCTGTCTCTCTTTCTCTCTTTCCTCATGCTGTCTCTCCTTCTCTCTTTCCTCATGCTGTCTCTCCTTCTCTCTTTCTCTCTCCCTGCGGATTTCCATTTCCTCATCCATCTTCCTCTGCTGTAATAGCCGGTCTTCCGCTTCTTTCTTCTCCGCGTCATATCTCTCGAGTTCGTCTCTGACAAACGCTTTCGCATCCTTTCCTTCCCGTCCCTCCTCTCTTGCTTCGTCCCTGAGGAATTGTCTAAGCTTTGCCCTCTCGGCCATATTATGTCAGTGACTGAGACTAATGGAGAAATAAACTAGGAAAAAGGATACACTGGTTCCTACCACTTACGAGAAAAAATTTCCAAAAATTCAAAAGATGATATCCTTAACCCTGGGATACCTCCTCCAAAATAAAATCTAACTATCGCTGCTATTATCGGCAATAAAGCACCTAATGCAAAACACGACTACGCCAACTAAATGGTAGTTAAGATTAATCCCTGAAAAATACGTTGCTACAGTGGAAACAAAATAATTATTGCAAAAATTAAAGAGAAAACATAATCCCTTAATTTTAATCCACTATCAAGTTTACCGCTGAAGACAGTTAGGGTGAGGGAGGCAATTAATCTGGACAAATAGTCCGAAACGCACTCCTTAACTTTAGTTCAAACACCTTCCTGCTTCAGAACCCTTGTGAATGTTATACACTCACAAAACTATACCAGCGTTTAGTATTACAAAATCATTAATTAACATGTATTCCAACAAAATCAACCTGTAAACCAAATGTATAATGCTTCTTAATGCTGTGGAAAAAACTTATCAGTTTGTGTGGTCAGCACGCCCATAAACAGATCGTTAGTCTAGGGGATAAATTATTTTTAAAAGATACAAATCTCACAAAACATCAAACTCTTTCTCTATTTCAGAATAAAGAATCTTAAGTTCAAAATCCAGATATACGAGTCCACATTTGTCGTACTCGTCTTCCTATTCTAAATTCAAAAATCCGTCGGGCGAGACCACATTTTTCGTATCGCCTTAGGATTTTGGGTTCAATTCCCGGTAACGAGCGACCATTTGTCGTAGATTTTCGATAGGAGAATTAAGACTTGGGTTGGTCCCTTCTGAATAGCTTGGAATGAGTGAGAGTCCCAGGGTGAGTTAGTAAAGGAAATAAATTCCACGAGTGAGATGATAGAATAGTGATAGAGGCTGTCTCTGAGATGCAAGAAAATTTTCTCTCTCTCTCTCTCACCTATCTTCTACGACAGATTTTAAGCAGTCAGACAGTCTACCACATATACATTAAATATATGTATACCAACCGATCTCTACCCACTCACGTGCACGCACATACAGTGACGACAGGTAGACACACAGACGTGGGGAAACTACAACAATGATTATATAGATATTTAGAACGAGCTGACCAACACGCTGATTAATTTATGGTTAAGTTTATTTATCATATTAAACTTACGACACAACATATAAAATTTACATCAAAAGAAAACATATACAAATAGTCATCAAATTCAAGAAAATACTACAAGGATGATAGACCCGTTATGATATTAACTCTAGGTTTAGCCCACAGCCCCGTTATGAGACAGATGATGGCCCAAAGAGTCACAAATACATATGGTTAGGGTCTAATATTGTCACCCTTAGAAGGTATAGACTGACTTTGACAGCAGTATCTATTCTAAAGGAACAATTAATACAAGAAGCGAGTACATTAAATAACGAACATCCTTCCATCACTTTCACTCGGTTCATTCATCAGGGATCCCTGGCACACGTTCTTACCTATCAAAAACTTGATGTAGTTCACCGTCTGGCGCAACCGTAGGACACTTCTCTACAGTGAATCTGTATTCTTTGGATAAAGCGAATCCCAGCTCTACAATTACAGGTTTATTCCACTGTTTTCGGGGAGCGTTCACTTCACCAGTTAAATTTTAGATTTACTGTTAATGTCACTTGAATCAGGTTAGATAAGCAAGTTTAAACGGGCACACAGAGTTCAGAAACACGAGGAGTCCCTTAACTTGGAAAGAGGACCAGTGGACAACTTCTTTCAACAGATAGCCTTGTTTCACTATTCACTCTTTCGACAAAAATAATGTCGGGAAATGTTAATGTTATTGATTGTAATATTCACGCCGCCTGGCAGAAAAATTACGTAGAGTTTATGGAAGGATTTAAGATCTGGCTCAAGGCCCCGTATTGATCATTACAGTCTTTGAAAAAACCCGTTAGTGGGATATAGTATTTCTGTCTAGCTCTGTGGGCATATGCACTGTCAGCCCCAGTGTTACTTGAGAAAAACCCACGTGGTTCAAAATAAGGACTGTCTATTACTTCACAAGTATGAAACTCTTATTAAATGCTGGTAAAGTTCGGGTCACCCCAGTATTTCACTGTATAAAAGGAAAAGCACATATAAATCATTTACATATTATGTACTCAATATAACTTACATTTTAAATAGCAAGCCGACCGCTTGACTTATTATTTAAACTTCCGGTGAAATAAGTTATATAAAAAAAGTTGATCATCATGAATATGGAATATCATGCGTATTCCGTCAATATTCACTGATGTCGCATCTAGCATTTATAAGTTTGTTATTAAAACAGTTTCGACTGAGTATTAGCCGTTAAATTAAATTCCTTATAGCTACTAGTTTAGTAAGCTAAAGATATAATTTATTTTGTATTTCCACTGTAACTCGTCGACTAAAGAAAATAACAAACTATTAAAATAATCACTCTGCACACAGAACTGGTTTAAAATGAAATCGGCGATTTAACACTTAATCCCTTCACAAAATACTAGAATATAGTATATAATATTTTACCTCAAACACAGAAGTACTAAGAACTTAAACCACTTCGACCAAACTAAAGGCCATCTCTATTAACAGAGATTATTTAGAAATCGAACGAAGGCTAGTTCTGTCTTTAACTGCGAAGTTACTGAGTGAGAATGAAAATAAAGTTTCAAACTCGGGCCAATATCTTAAAATCAGACAAAGGGCCCCAACTTATTTCGCCAAGTGAAATTATCTCCCCTACTCCCAACATTTACGTCAGCTTAACGCGTGTCGTAACTGCCACATACTGACCGAGATGTACGCGTGTCAGTAGCAACTCTCAGACAACCGTCTCGAACTGCGTCGTAGAGATTGCCGGGTTTGACACCTTACGCTAGTGTCAGGTGAAAAATGGTAGACCAAAAGTCTGCTCTATGTCCAGCGAAACGAATTTTTCGCACATTCTCGTCTACCTGCGCGACTGACATCTGTGTAATAGAATCACTATTTTGATTCTCCGTTTTGAGAAAAGAAACAGGTAAAGTTTGCGAATTTGGAAGGAAATATATTTCGCAAACGAATGGATGCAAAATATACAGGAAAAGGAAATAAAGAGAGATAACAAAATTAAAGAATTCGGATAAAAGGATAGGAAGACGCTATAGGCAATTTAATGATCAAAACCTACGTGACAGTTCTTTCTTTCCTTATCTAGCACTCAATGAAAAAAACCAGCTGCCAGCGGTATAATATCACCAGTAATATTCTTATTATTATTGGGTGTTCGATTTTTGGACCTGTTTGGTCCTTTTTCTGCATTCAGAGAGAGACCGAATATAAACTTACTTAGTCGTTAACCTTTTAACGTGAGGTGCAGAGGTTTGGAAGAGAGAGCGCCAGACTATCCTATCGGCTGTCTTCCTCCTGGCCTGGTTCCATTCTAGTCCTTGGTCCTTCAAAGATTGCCTAATGTTGTCCTCCCAGCGGACTCTCGGTCGTCCTGGGGATCTGGATCCCTGGCTCTTTGTTTCCCATGCTTGTCGTGGTAGCCGATCTTCTCCCATTCTGCAGACATGGCCAAACCATCTTAGTTGGGACTGTTCTACACTGGTATGCAGGGGGTGAGATTTAAGGCCATGACGTATCGTCTGGTTGCGGACCATGTCTCTTCTTGTTACTTCAACCACCTTCGTAAGATACCTCATTTCTGAGGTTTGGATCTGGCTTTTATGGGTTGTAGTCATTGCCCATGACTCGCATCTATATGTAAAGACTGGGACATAGGTGGAGCGGTATACAGCCATCTTCGTTTTCATACCAACCTCTCTCTTGCTGAGGAATCCTCGATTTATGGCCTGAAAAAGTCTCCCATCTGATGCTTTTCGAGTGGCCAACTCTTCTTTGATGCCTCCCTTTCGGTCTATAATAGCTCCGAAGTATTTAAAGTGGTCGACCTGCTCCAGGACCTGTTCTCCCAGCTTAATCTGATGTCTTCTTTCTTCTCGTGATATAACCAAGGATTTTGTTTTAGAGCTGCTTATGACCATCCCTCTCTTCTCCAGCTCTTCCTTCCAGACTTGCAGGCTGGATTGGAGATGTGCCTCTGATTTAGCAATCAGGGCAACATCATCAGCAAATGCCAGCTCTGAAATACAGACCTGTCTTATCTTCCAGTACCCCACTGAATACTTTCTTGTTCTCTCCTTACATGCCTTGATCGTCCATGAGGAGTATGAAAAGATAAGGTGACAGGATATCACCTTGTCTTACACCAGTGGTGGTCCTGAACTCTTCTGACTTCTTGTTTGCTGTCCTCACATAATTTCTGCAAGACTTGTATAAGCTCTGTATAAGCATGAATCAGAGGTGCTGGAATGTTCTTCCTTGCCAAACAGTCCCAAAGTTTGCTCCAGGGGACCCTGTCAAACGCTTTTTCCAGATCTATGAAACAAAGATGGATCTCACTCTTATAGTCAAGGGCCTTTTCACTCAGCTGTCTGAGTGTGAAGATTAGGTCTTGAGTACTTCGGTTTGCTTAGAATCCGCACTGGACCTCATCCAATTGTGGCTCAGCTAGGCGTCGAAGTCTCTGCTCTAGGATTCTAGAATAGATTTTACCAGGAACACTGAGAAGGGATATGCCTCTATGGTTTCCACTCTGTCGATTGTCATCCTTTTTTAAAATTGGTGTTATGATGGCAAACTCCCAATCCTTTGGTATGGTCTTGTTGCACCACGCTGCCTGTAGGACCCTTAAAAGTAATAGGTCGCCTGATGCTCCTATGTACTTAACCATTTCTGGTGTTATACCATCATGCCCTGCTGCTTTGCCCATCTTGATTTTCTCCAGTGCTGCCTTCAGTTCTTCTATCTTTATGTCATCTTCACCATCATTGGTTTTCCTTTTTGTGCTAGTGGTTATCATTTCTGATGCTTCACCATGCTCACCATCCAGGAGTTCTGAGAAGTATTCGTTCCATCTTTCCATTACTTCTTTCGGGGCAGTAAGAAATTTGCCTTGCTTGTCCTTTATAAATTTGAGAGGGCATTGTTTTTCCTTCCTCATGTTCTTTATGGTCTTATAGAACAATTTCTGGTTTTCTTGCGCATCTTTTTCTAGCTTTTCTCCAAATTCTTCTCAGGACTTCTGTTTTGCTGCTAGCACCTTGTTCTTTGCTTCTGTTCTGAGTGTCACATATTCTCTATATTTCTCCATTTGTCCTGTTGTGTTTTTAGCTCCTAAGTATTATTTTCATGCCATTTTCTTCTCTCTTATTTTTTCTTTCACTTCTTCTCTCCACCAAAGTGTCCTCTTTCTCTTGTTCCCAAGTCGGACTTCACCACATGCTTCTGCAGCAGCTGTCTTTATGATGTCCTTGAATTTAATCCAGAAGGTTTCCAAGTCATCAGGTTGTTCTTCTGTGGTGCTCACCGCTGTAGCAATAAGCCCCTGATATCTGGTCTTAATGTCTGGCTCTCTCAGCTTGTAGGTCTTAATGCTCATTTCTCCAGTTCGTTTACTTAGTTTCTTGCGTGATTGTAGTAGTGTTTTTTTTTTTTGGGGGGGGGGGGGGGGGGGGCCAACCAGGTGTAGTAGATGTTGTAGTTACTGTTTGTTTGAGACTGTTGTAGTTTGAGATCATGTTTGGGATCTGATGTATAGTATATAGTTAGTGTTCCTGGCTTTAGTTATGTTATTTGGCCATCGGCTGATACGCTGTTTACTTCTGTATATATACTTTGACCTTTCGTAGATACGACAGTTATTTCTTGTGAATATTGGTTATGTCTATTAATAATAGTTCATCAGGCTACTGACTAGGAATGCTGTCAGTTTGGTCGGGCTTACAGGTGGCCGACTAATATGGTGTAATTGATGGACGCTGAATTCAGGGCTTGACTGACAGTTTATATAACAAGTTTATTAGACTTAGACGATACATAGACGACATCATCATGAAGACATACTGGAACATCAGGCATGGTAATACGAATTCTGCATGTAGATAAATTCAATGTCAAACTTGACTGACCTCAATGACCGTTGGAGAACCTGCAAACGGCAATGTATTAAGGGGAAGATTATTTACTTCTTTTCCATATCCAATCTTTTATCAAAGATACTTATGTATTATTTTCTGGCCAGACATCTTGTCTTGAGACTTCATAAATTTATCGACTTGACTATTACTTCGCAAAAGGGATTCTGAACTCACTAGCAGTAAGTCATGATGCCTTACTGAAGCCCTGTCAAAATCTTGTAAAGTACTTACATCGAGTATCACATGGAGATATTGAGTATGAATCAGACTTGGCTGTGGCTAACGCTTCGCCTTGGAAGGTAGCTAAGATATATAATCACAATCAACTATTCAGGCAATGTGGGACTCAAAGTCCAGAACAACGTCTGTCTTGTAAAACCGGCATCTTGTCTCTTTTCTCTCTGACGTGTCTCTCGCGTCATCAGCGCTCTTAGGCAATCAACGAATATATCGCACCGAATTTGTGCACTTTGGTGCATAATAAATTTAAGTTATTATCACAAACATAGATGCGTACCTAAGTACGTCTAACATAGTTAGATTTTGGCATCTGGTAATCTGTTAAGTCTCGCATCATAAATGGTTGTGCGAAAATGGACGTAACAGTATACCTCGACCCCGGATTTAAAAAAAATAATTATATTATTTTTTTTTATCGCGACAACGTCAATCAAATTATCTGGTACATCAATCAATAAATATTATTAAAATATGAGTATGAAACGAAGAAGAGTGGTGAAAGAGATGTGATACTAAATTAAACTCAAAGAAATGAGATGGAATGTACGAAATAGTACAATAACTATCAAATAAAATTTGAACATGTTATAGCACTAGTGAAAATAGGTGATGAATGGAGATAGTAATCAAACAAAATGCTAGCGAAAAAATTCCAAATAAAAGACGAAATAAAAATGGAAACTAAAGTATGCATGTAAAAGTATAAATGTAAGAATGATGAAAGCCATTAAAGTTACTAAGTCATAATGTTTGTCGTAGATTGTTGATAGGGGAATTAAGACTTGGGTTGGTCCCTTCTGAATAAATTAGAATAAGGGATCGTCACAGTGAGAGGTAGTATTAGAAATAGATTTCCACGAGTGAGATGGTAGACTGTGATAGAGGCTGTCTCTTAAATCGAGAAATCTTCTCTCTTTCACCTATCTTCTACGACAGATTTAGAGGAGTCAGGCAGTCGAAACACACATATATATATATTACATATATATAGTTCTACCCACTCACGTGCACGCACATACAAGACGACAGTTAGACGTACAGACGTGGGAAAACTATAACAGATGACTATATAGATATTCTAGAACGAGCTGACCAACACGCTGATTAAGTTTAAGGGCAGTTTTAATTATCATCTAAAATCCCATCACAACACATACAATTACATCAAAGCATATACAAATAGTCATAAAATTCAAGGAATTTCTACAAGACATGATAGATTCACAGTTAGGATCTTCCCTCGAGATCTTCCCGTTAGGAAAACGATGATAGCCCATTGAGCTTCAGAGCTTGATGAATCGCTTCACTAAAGCATGCAAGGACTTTGGCCTTACAATAAGTCTAAAGAAAACGAATGTGCTGAGTCAGGATGTGGGTGCTGCACCAGTTATCACTATCGATAACTATGAATTAGCAGTGGTGCACCATTTCACATACCTAGGGTCTACCATCAATGACAAACTCTCACTGGATACAGAAATCGACAGCCGCATTGGCAAAGCTGCAGCTACCTTTGCCCGCCTCACATCGCGTGTTTGGGGAAACTCTAAACTCACAATGAAGACCAAAGCTGCGGTATATAATGCCTGCGTCACCAGCACACTCCTATATGGAAGCGAGACATGGACGACCTATGCTAAGCAAGAAAGAAGGCTCAATACCTTCCATTTGCGGTGTCTACGCCGCATCCTCGGCATCTCGTGGAAAGATAAAGTGACAAATGTCGCGGTGTTGTCACGTGCTGTCCTTCAAAGTATGTATACGCTTCTTAGACAGCGCAGACTTCGCTGGCTTGGCCATGTTCGCCGCATGGAAGATGGTCGCATCCCAAAAGATATCTTCTATGGACAATTAGCAGATGGCAAGAGAACAGTTGGGCGACCACAGCTGAGGTTCAAAGATGTGTGCAAGAGAGATATGAGGGCACTGGACATGGATCCAGCAACATGGGAGGATGAAGCTGCCGATCGCAATAAGTGGCGATGCTATTTACGGCACCACCTCAGATTGGGTGAAGAGAGGCTCACACAAGAAGCAGAGGTGAGGAGAAAACGTCGAAAGGAGCACCAGGAAAATAAGCAGCTGAGGACTGCCACCTCAGGGGCGCATTCCCATAGTCAGTTATGACTGAAGGGGCTATTATTATGATTATTATGATAGCCCAAAGAGTCACAGATACATATGATTTGGGTCTAATATTTTCCCCTTTTGAAGGTATGAACTGACTTTGATAGCAGTATCTATTCTAAGGAAAAATATAGTTTAGCAACAAAATCTTGCATAAGGAAAGTTACAAAGTGAGTGAATCAAACGAAGAACATCCTTCAGTCTACTTTCACTCGATTCTTTCATCAGAGCCTTGACTCACACAACCTTACCTACAATCGTGCGGTTTTTCGCCGTCTGGCGCAAGCCTTAGTTTACACTTCGTTTAATCTGTCTATCTGTGGATGAAGTGGATACCCAGCTCTGCAGATATTGGTTTCATTCACCGTGTCCGGGGAGCGTCCCCTTCAGGAGATCGTTCTTTCTTTACAGATTTAAGTTAATGTCACTTATTCACGAGGTAAGAGTTAGGGTTTCAGCGGGCGCACAGTGTCAGAACACGAGGTTTCCCTTAATTAGGAAGATGACCGGTGGACAACTTCTCTCAACAGATAATCTTGGTTCACCACACACTTGGTCAGATAATGTCGGAAAAGTTAATGTTTTTTCTGTAATATTTCTCGCCACAAGGCAGCATGTACATTAGAGTTTGTGAAGAAATATGATCTGGCTCAAAGGCCCAGTATAGCATTTATTCTTTAAAAAAAAACCTATTAGTGGGATTTGGTATTCTGTCTATTTCTTGAAGGCACACGCCCTGTCAGACAGGTGTTACTTGAAAACCCACGTGGTTAAAGATTACTTACTTACTTACTTAGTCGTTCCCCTTCTACCGTGAGGTGTAGAGGTTTGGAAAAGAGAGCGCCAGACTATCCTATCGGCTGTCTTCCTCCTGGCCTGGTTCCATTCTAGTCCTCGATCCTTCAAAGATTGTCTAATGTTGTCCTCCCAGCGGACTCTGGGTCGTCCTCGGGGTCTGGATCCTTGGCTCTTTGTTTCCCATGCTTGTCGTGGTATACGATTTTCTCCCATTCTGCAAACATGGCCAAACCATCTTAATTGGGACTGTTCTACTTGGGTCTGCAGGGGGTAGGATTTAAGGCCTTGACGTATCGTCTGGTTGCGTACCATGTCTCTTCTTGTTACTTCAACCACCTTCCTCAGATACCTCATTTCTGAGGTTTGGATCTGGCTTTTATGGGTTGTAGTCATTGCCCATGACTCGCATCCGTATGTCAAGACTGGGACATAGGTGGAGCGGTATACAGCCATCTTCGTTTTCTTACCAACCTCTTTCTTGCTGAGGAATCCTCGATTTATGGCCTGAAAAAGTCTCCCAGCTGCTGCTTTTCGAGTGGCCAACTCTTCTTTGATGCCTCCCTTTCGGTCTATAATAGCTCCGAGGTATTTAAATTGGTCGACCTGCTCCAGGACCTGTTCTCCCAGCTTAATCTGATGTTTTCTTTCTTCTCGTGATATCACCATGGATTTTGTTTTAGAGCTGCTTATGACCATCCCTCTCTTCTCCAGCTCTTCCTTCCAGACTTGCAGGTTGGATTGGAGATGTGCCTCTGATTTAGCAATCAGGGCAACATCATCAGCAAATGCCAGCTCCGAAATATAGACCTGTCTCATCTTCCAGTACCCCACTGAATACTTTCTTGTTCTCTCCTTACATGCCTTGATGACATCGTCCATAAGGAGTATGAAGAGGTAAGGTGATAGGATATCACCTTGTCTTACACCAGTGGTGGTCCTGAACTCTTCCGACTTATGGTTTGCTGTCCTCACATAATTTCTGCAAGACTTGTAGAAGCTCTGTATAGCATGAATCAGAGGTGCTGGAATATTCTTCCTTGCCAAACAATCCCAAAGTTTGCTCCAGGGGACCCTGTCAAACGCCTTTTCCAGATCTATGAAACAAAGATGCATCTCACTCTTATACTCAAGGGCCTTTTCACTCAGCTGTCTGAGTGTGAAGATTAGGTCTTGAGTACTTCGGTTTGCTCGGAATCCGCACTGGACCTCATCCAATTGTGGCTCAGCTAGGCGTCGGAGTCTCTGCTCTAGGATTCTAGAGTAGATTTTACCAGGGACACTGAGAATGGATATGCCTCGATATGTGTCGATTGTCACCCTTTTTGAAAGTGGTTAAAGATATAAAATGTTTATGTTTCTCACAGGTATGTCTCTGTACTAAACTCTGGCAAAGTTGGGTTACCCCAGTATTCACTGAATAAAGAGGGAGCCGCGCTAGCGTAGTGGTTACAACACCGCTCTGGCGACCGGGTGATACAGGATCAAACCCGGGCGACGGCATTTGAGGATTTTTCGTCGACCGGGATTTGGACTGGATTAACTCGAGACCTGGCGAGGACATTTGAAGGAGTGTCGTCGACCAGGGACTGGCGGCTCCTGAGCCGACCCAGCTGCAATGGGTACCTCCGAAATCGGCGAGTATTTGCCTGAATGGCGAGGGACACCTGTCTCTGTACAAGAAATAAAGGGATACTCACGTAAAATCAATGTCAGGTTAGACATAAAAAAAAAAAAAAAAAAAATAATAACCTGAGATTTCGCCTCGAGTATTAGCGGGCGAACGCAAAAAAAAAAAAAAAAAAAAAAAAAAAAAAAAAAAAAAAAAAAACTGAATAAAGAAAAAACACATGAAATATTTTACATATTATGTACTCAATATAACTTACATTTTGAACTGCAAGCGTAGAGCTTGACTTGACGTTTAAGCTTTCCAGTGAAATAAGTTACATATAAAAATCAATCATCATGAATTAGGAATACATACGTATTCCGTCAACACTCATGAGGCATCTAGCATTTATAAGTTAGTTTAGAAAACTTCATTCTCGTCTGATTATTTAGCAGTTAAATTAAATTCATTATAGCTACATGATTTTAAGCTAGAAATTATAATTTATTCTGTTTTCCACTGTAACTGATCAGCTAGAGAATATAACAGACTTATAAATTAATCACTCTGCACAAAAGAAACTAGTGCGATTATGAAATAAGCGATTATCACTTTAAACACTTCACCAAATATTAGATATCTAATATATTACCTCAACACAGAACTACAGGCGATCGCACAAACTAGAATTATACGCTGATATATATATTTGAAGTCTAGAAACTCGGCAAATTTCCGAGCGAACTAAGAGCTTCGCTATACAGCTCTTCTATTCACGAACAACCTGTCTACTGCGAATTTAGGAGAATGAATGAAAATCTAGTTTCAAACTCCGGTTAATATCTATGAAACAAACAAAGGCTCCCACTATTTCCAAAAACCCGATCTCTCCCCTCTCCTAACACCTATGTTAACTTAGACGCATGCCGTAACTGCCACCAGTGCGTCTTCACACCGACGTTAACACACTGACCGAGAGCGCGCGTGTCAGCTGAGAAATGCTAGACACTCTGTCTGCTCTGAGCGAGCATGTCTGGCATGATTCATACCTCCGTCTAACTATCGGACAGTGAGCGCTCATGTCAGATGCGAATGTCAGACGACCCGTCTCCACTGCAGAGGGCAATTTTCACACTTCGCCGGGAGCTAGCCTGACGAAAATCTCTCGTGAAAGCTGCAAATGTAGACAATTTGTCTGCTCATCGTGTCTGATAGACTGAAATCCCACCTAAAATTATCTTGTGCAAGGGACTGACACGTTAGGTAATCTACTGCGTATCTAAATGAGAAACCGAAACCAGGCGAAAGTTTGAATGGGAAAATAGTAATGTTTATAGTCGCAAACACAGGAAAAGGATAAAGAGTGATAATAAAATAGAGGACACGGGTAGAAAAAAAGAAGAGAATATAGAAAATTTATTGATCATAATCTCTATGCGACAATGTTATATGGTAAGATTGTCAACAACGCGGAGCATTAATATGAAGTTGCAGTGTAGATGTCATTATGTCGGGAAAGTTAAGTTCCGATTCTAGCATTTTTCTTAATTTCACCACGTCACACTGTATGAACGGTATGTTATGTATAAAATCCTAGAAATGTTAATGTTGAAGCAACGATGCATAATAAATTTAAATATCGATATGGTGTTTCATGTAATATAATAATATCATTGAACGATGATAAAGTCATGTGTCACAAGTGGTAGCCTAGAACTGATTTGGGGTAGAGGCTTAACTCTCGGTAAGGCGTAGTGGCTCTGTAGAATCCTGAGGACAACGTGAAAGAACGTCCGCAAACACATTTTCAGAACCAGGAATCGCTCCGATGGAGAAATTATATGGCTGTAATGCTATGGCATAACGTGTAGATTTTGTAGACTTTAAATCCTTGGTTTGGAGTGCTGTAAGTGCACGTTGGTCCGTCTTCACAACGAAATGTGCGCCCAACAGAAACCTTTGTAGCTTGGTTATGGACCAAACCAACGCCAAGAGTTCTCATCCAGAACTGAGTAATTACGTTCAGCAGGTGTAAGCTTCCTGGACAAAAGCATCACTGGATGTAAGGTGCCTGCGTAGGATTGTAGCAGTACGGCCCCGATTCCAAAATTAGAATCGTCACTGCGAAGAACAAAAGGTAAATCTGCGTTTGGTAAACGTAACAAAGGTGCAGATGAAAACAGTGACTTAATATGGTCCAACGTGATTTGATGTTCTTTCGCCCACCGAATCATGTTAGCTGAGCCTTTCTTTAATAAATTAGAGAAAGGCGCAATGATGGTTGATAAATGGGGAATGAATCTTCCTTAAAATTGAATTAAACCCAAAAGACTGCAAATGTGTTTCTTTGTCTTAGGCGCAGTGATATTAAGAATCTTTGAAACATTATTATCTTCAGTATGAAGGACACCATGGCCCACACGATGACCCAAAAATGATATTTCAGGAAAACCAATATATGCTTTTGATGGTTTAGCCGTCAGATTATAAGAACGTAGAGTGGACAATAATGAGCTTAATCCCCGGAAATGATCATCCCAGGAGTCACTAAAAAGACAAATGTCATCGATATAGGCAATGACATCAAGACGATGAGATAAAATACGACGTATCATGCGTACGAAAGTAGCCGGAGTGTTAACAAGTCCAAATGGCATAAAGTTCCATTGGAATAGACCCCGCGGCGTACAAAAAGCAGTGAGAGGTTTGGCATGATCTGTCAATGGGACCTGCCAATAGCCCTTTGACAAATCTAGCTTAGAGAAAAAAATAGACTTAGAAAGTTTCACAAGCAAGTCTTCTAATTGCGGCAGCGCTTCTGCATCAAATCGGGTAACTTTATTTAATTTCCGATAGTCGACACAAATACGGATGTTATTATCTTTCTTACGAATAATAACCATAGATGAAGAATACGGAGAAGTAGATGGTTTAATTATGTTCAATCAAAGCATCTCATCCAATTCCTTGTCCACTTGAGTCCGAAAGTGAAGAGGAATGGGATAGGGACGGACACGAATAAGTGTGTCATCGGTCAGTACAATGTCATGATGAATGACTGAAGTACGACCAGGGATGTCAGTGAGGACATCTTGATAAGATTGAAGAAGAGAAGAGATTTGTTGACGTCTATCCGTAGAAAGATTAGGAGAGATAGACACATCACTCCAAATTTCAGTAGAATGAAGTGGGATTACCGGGATAGGTAAAGGTACATCAGAAAAAGAAGACTTCTCCTCCTGAATAACCGACAAAGCGGTATAATGGTGACGACAAGGTGGAGGGTCGTCAGTCGCCTGAAACACTGACTGAAGATAGTCAGGACGAGAATGAAATTCTTTCAACATATTTATGTGAAAGGTTTTATGTTTACCCATAATATCGACGATGTAATCGACATCAGAAATTCTAGAAATTATTTTAAAAGGGCCTTTCCAGGCAATGAGTAAACGATTGTCTTTACGAGGGAGTAAAACATAGGCCTCGTCACCAGGATAAAGCTGGAGAAGACGTCGATATCTATTAGTAAAAAGTCTAGCTTTTTCTTTTGCTAATTCAGATGATGAGGTAGCTAACCTACATGCATCAATAATTTGTTTCCTGAAAGAGATTACATATTCATAAGAGGATTGGGTGTCATCTGTAATATCCTCTTCAGTGAGTAGGTCGTGAAGCAACGACATGGGACCACGTGGTTGAACACCGAAGAAGAGTTCAGACGGTGAGAAACCTGTTATTTAATTTTGCACCTCGCGATAAGCGAAGAGAGCCGCGGGTAATACTCTGTCCCAGTCTTGAGGATGGTCATTAGTAATCTTACCTAACAACTGTTTAAGGGTCCTATTTTAGCGCTCAATTAAGCCATTTGACATGGCGTGATATATGCTACTAAGTGATCTGTCTAGGTGTAGCATGGCCATGGCCTAGGACATGGATTCAGATACAAATTGTACACCATGGTCTGATAAGATGTTTTTAGGAAACCTAGACGAGAAAAAATTAACCATAGTGCATCCGCTACATCGGCAGATGAAGTACTCTTAAGTGGTATAGCCTCAATCCAACGAGTACACATGTCAATACATGTGAGAATGTGTGTGTGTCCTCTAGCAGAAGGTTGTATAGGTACAATAATATCGATAGCCATTTTTTCAAAAGGTCGAATAGGAATGTCAGCAGCTTGAATAGGAGCTGCGTGACGTGGACCATGTACCTTAACCTCTTGACATGTAGTGCAAGAGCTGCAATAGATATTGACATCTCTATGAATACCTGGCCAGTAAAATGAAGATAACACCCTGGATTTAGTGCGTGGAAAACCCATGTGACCTGCACATTGAGAGACGTCAGCATGACGTAATATACGTGCTCTCATGTTAGTGGGTACAACAATTTGTAACCGTACGGATGAAGTATTATCACGTACAATTCTAACTAACACCCCGTTTTTCAGTACAAAAGAATGTGTAGGGTTTGTTTGATCTGTTGATGTATTATTATTATTAGCCAACAGATAAAATTTATGTAATGAAACATCATTATGTTGTAATTCTATAAAGGACGCTCGTGATATAGTGGAGTCATGATCATCATTATTATTGTCAGGAGATGTTGTTGGTGTAACTTGCAACATATTCTTAGTTTGCGCTCTAGTGACAACTGCTTAAGCAGAATGCACATGTTCCTTTTCCCAATGAGCAATCTGTTGTGGCGTACATTCTTTAACACCATGTATACGACCGATTATCAAATCACTGATTGGTGAAGGAAGTAAACAGGCATGGATTTTCCCTGTAAAAAATGGTGCATTTAATTATATAATCGCAGTTGGGAATGTCTCAACTGTACCAACAAAGGTAACACACTTAACACTTTTCCCTGTCGCTAATGACGGGTGTACTAAGGATTGTCTAATTCCTACAATTGAACATCCAGTGTCAAATAAAATAGACACGGGAACTTTATTGGCAAATCCTTTGTGTAACGTTAGAGACCCTCTTCCGTCGTGTGTAGATGCTGACATGGCGGTAGACATCGCAGGGAGACTTGGCAAGGCATGGCCGCAACTCAACGTCGTGATCGCCTCGGGCTGGAACAATGTTGTGCATTCATGACAAAGTTTAGCCTGCTCGAAATCCAAAGAACAAGAAGATGCATTATGCACATCAACATTTGTACCCTGATCTATATTAGCTTGAAGATCATGATGAGCAAAATTAGCATGGCGATGTTGTTTATTATTTACGTTTCTGTCTCTACCTCTAGATCTATTACGATCACCATTTCTGACATTGTTACAGTTATTTGACCTGTTGTGATAACTACTTTGGTTTGAACGCCAATTACGGTGATAACTATTGTCCCTTTGAACGTAGTTTCGGTATGGTGAGTTATTCCTTTTAAAAAAGGAGGGAGATCGTGATCGATCATAATTGTTATAATTATTTCCTTGATAATTTCCATAATTGTTATTATTGAAATTATATGGCCTATTGGACTGCCTCCAGTTTTGTTGAGATGGAAAACAACCACGAAATGTTGTCCCTTTAAAACCATTGAAATTTTTATACTCTCCCTTTCTGAAGTTTCTATCGTGACTGAGAGAGCGACTTCGAAAGTGATTATTGTGTTGTATGGCCGAAGCAACGGGCAATTCTTCTCTAATATGTGAATGGCTATATAACATATTAGGATGTGCAATACAGAACTGTGTACAGATTTGATCAATATCTTTAAAATTCATAGGCTTCTGTTCATGTAAGAACGAGAGGAATGTCGCATTAACTGATGACAGAACTTTATCTCGCAACATTAAATCACAAAGAGCGTCAAAGGAATGTTCTATTTTTGACAACTCTATCCATCTATCGAGTGAGAGACGTATTTTGCATATAAAATCAGAGAAATCCTTCCCAGTTTCCGGCAGTAAGGATTTAAAGCGCAATCTGTATCCCTCCTCAGTAAGTTGATATTTTTTAAGTAGTGCAGCTCTGACATTATCGTAGTTCTTTTGCAGAGTGAGATCCATTGTCTGTACAAGAGTTAAAGGTTCTCCTGTCAAAAATTCCATCAGCTTAACACTCCATTGAGCCTTATCCAGTCCACGTGACTCACATACACCTTGATAGCGTGACAGGTAGCATGCCACGGCATCACTATGTGGATTAAATTAGGCAATTTAAATTTATCACTGCTATAATTTTGTTTCTGGAGTAGCAGTATTATTGGAGTTAACGTTATTTGCATTTTGATCCCTTAATTTTAATTCCTCCAGGTAAAGGAGCATCATTTCCTTTTCATGAGCTAAGGTCAGAGCTTTATTCTCCTCCATTTCTCTTTCACATTGCATTCTTTTCTCTTCCGCCTCTTTTCTTCTCCCTTCCGCCTCTTTTATCTTCTAGTCGCCTTTCCTCATCTTTAGCTTCTTTCTCAGCTAATTCCTGTTTTAATTTAGCTTCATTTTTTTTCTGCTTTAGCCAATTCTGTAAAAGCAAATTCTCGTAAAGCATCTGCTTTATAGCCAAACTCTTTTCAAATTCTTGTGAAGAATTCTAGAGTGGCCAGGTTTCCCACTCATAATGACTGAGTTAGTCGAAATATATGTTATGATGCTACAGATGCTATAGTATAACTATTATTTAGCCCTTAGTTATTAATGCATTAACATTCATGTAATAGGACATATAAATAAATTACGCACGATATAGACCAATCGAACAACAGTAACAATGACAAGCTATACTGGAACAAATGACAACGTTCGAAGAAATCAACTAAATAATAAGGCAGAAATAAATGTAATAACTATTGCAAAGCATGCAATGACTGCTGCGAATAAATACAAGACAAGTGACGACACAAGGTATAAATATAAAATTTGTAAAGAAATTAACGATAGCAAGATTGAGAAAAACACTCACGAACAAAGTCAATTATAAAATCAAGGTACGGATAGAAGAAATATAACGATAACAACAATAAAAACTCAACGTCACAGCTAAACGAATAAAGTTCACAGAGAACCAGCGCAGTGGACTAAAATAATCTTTCAGCAACTATGTGCTGGGAACATCCACTAAGGGAGGTCTGTAAAAATGTACCTAAGGAACACTCACGAAGGCCCAGAAGTTAACTTCGGGATAAAGCCTATGTGAGTCGCCAACTGTTAAGTCATGTTCTTATTAATGGAGTTAAGTGTTAAAGACTTATATGTACAGGTCGGATTTTGTACACGCTAGTAAACACGCTCTGTGTGTTGAGAAATTTTTCTTAGTCGGGGAGCTGTATGCTCAGTAATTTTTGAACACAGCTCTACTGACTCTCTGTTAGTTTGTTTTTTAAAAATATTATAATGAATCTGGTCGAAGGTTCTATGATATAGTTTTGGGGGGAAAGGCGGATGAATTCTGCTCACATCTCAAGCTGCGAGTTCGCGCTTGAATGAATTGTACTGAGTTATTTTGAGCAGCTGATTTTTCGTGACAGAACTTTGCTGGCAGAGCTGGGAAATGGACGCTTACCATTTCGCTAGTGTGTCCCAGTATATATCCTTTTGGGAAAGGAATATTTGATAATTGGAGAATGAATTCTATTGAAGATAGAGAGAGAACATATTCATATTGATTCTGAGCCAGGGATATTACGGCTTATTTATTATGTACTGCGCATTCTATTGAAGATAGAGAGAGAACATATTCATATTGATTCTGAGCCAGGTATATTACGGCTTATTTATTATGTACTGTGCATTCAATTAAAGTGATTGTTCCATGGATATCTTATACGTGTTGCTGTATGAGGATATGATGAACTGTTGATGCTTCATGACTTGTTATATATGTTACCATAATGTCTACGTGAGAATATCGTTAATAAACGTTGAAAATGAAATGGTAATCTAGTGCCACCACTTCCTGACTCCTGCGTGTTGCTGTAGTGCATGAGTGCAGTAGATGTGTAGCCAAGAACCTATACCCATTCGCGTATATATATGTACACATCTGTCGGCCACCCGTAAGCCCGACACATGCTGATTGCCTTCATCAGCGAAAGTTAATAATTACATTTATCTTCTTCTTGAACCCACCATTATCACTTTAACACCAACCCAACCAGCCCACGTTAAACACTGAACATGTAACATATAACATGACTATGGACATATTAAAAATAGACTCAACTAAAACATGCAACGGTTAACAGGACAATGGTTCACTTATCTTTTTCAAAGAAAAAAATTTCCCAGTCCTCGCAGAGCTAGCGATTTTGGATCTCGGGTGTTGCATAAGAGCCTTACAATCCAGACAAAATCCACAGTTGATAGATAACAACCAAACTTGGATCAGGGTCGCTTGAAGGTCAGTCTTGAAAACCGTTAGGTAGACTTCTCAAAGAGCAAACAGTGTCCTTGATCTTGATGATTTGCGAAGATTTGCCCTGGTAAGAACACTTGAATTGTTGCATGAGATCTTGAAGCTGCTTCCCTTGAAACTGACCACCAAATGTAGTAGTGCTTGTTTTTTTTTTGGGGGGGGGGGGCACCAGGTGTAGTAGATGTTGTAGTTACTTTTTGTTTGAGACTGTTGTAGTTTGAGTTCTTGTTTGCGATCTGATTGTTACGTGCAGTCTTTAATATCTTACAATATTATACATTGGTATACTTGTTATGTTCGCAAATATTTTGTAAACAAAATAGATACTTTTTTGTGCTTAAGGAAAAGTCATTATTGAGTTACTTCCCTTGAAAGTTGTGTCGTCTCTTTCGATCGAACTCCGCGGATGAATCCAGTTTTACTGCGATTTATTCTTTGTTTGGGTAGTAATAGATTGTTCTTGCTTCAGAATATCTATGGCCTGAATTTATGTGTATTGTTTGTCTGAGTAGGACGAGTCTGTCTTATATCTGTATATCTTTACATATCTAAGTCGAACTATATGTTCTTTTGTCTCTAGAGAGGTCAAAGGCTGTTCTGCGGATGTGTCGCTAGAGGGGTGTGTTTTGGCTTCGCCCTGATGATGGGGGCTGTGTTTTTTCTATGTCGGCTTGTCGCCGGAAAAAGTGATCTCTATATTTTTGGGGAAAGTGATAGTCGTCTAGACCTATCGTGTATGCTTTACCCCAGTGTTTATTCTTATTGCCAAGGAATGGCAGAATCATATTTCTGATACCCAGGTAATAAAAGATACTCTTTTGAACTCTCGTACGAAGCCACCGTTTTCCGATAGGTACGATTTGTACATCTGAGAGGATGCATTTAACTAGATGAAAAACGACTCTGATTCCTAGCAGCACTATATCCTGTAGAATGCAGTCAATTGTATCATGATAGAATCTACAGAGCAATGAAACATTTAATGAATGATTAACTTTAAGACAGATTCATTATCTGTATCCAAACGTGAGTGACAGCTCACGAGAGAAGCCATCTTGTAACCAAACATTTAGTGACTTTGAAGAAGAGAAAGGGATACCCCGTATTATCGCTTGATTAGTCCAGAGATCACTGCTACACATAAGAACCCATTGCTAGCGGTTCGATATGATTATATGGAAAACTCTGTGCTGGACATTATGTTAAGGAATCTTCGCTAGACGAGGTTAGGTCTAGAAGCCATCTTGGATATTGTTTATAATCTGACGTGCTTTGTCAGTAAACTCAGATGATATATATATGGGCAATACTGAGTGCTTGGCTACTGACAGTCCATTATACTATTATTCTACATGAGTGCCCATGTAACATTGCAAGACCATTTATCCACTGTACCATGATGTATTATGCCAACCTGTGATTTGTCACTATCTGTGCTGTCGAGTGTGTACGTCCAATTAAACTGTAGTAAAGGTACACAGTCGTTGATGTCTGCTTCCATCTACCTTACAAGGACATATCGGCATTTGTTACAGTTGTCTCATCCACTTATCACTGATGTATAGTATATAGTTAGTGTTCTTGGCTTTAGTTATGTTCTTTAGCCATCGGCTGATACGCTGTTTACTTCGGTATATATACTTTGACCTTTCGTCGATACGACAATTATTTCTTGTGAATATTGGTTATGTCTATTAATAATAGTTCATCAGGCTACTGACTAGGAATGCTGTCAGTTTGGTCGGGCTTACAGGTGGCCGACTAATATGGTGTAATTGATGGACGCTGAATTCAGGGCTTGACTGACAGTTTATATAACAAGTTTATTAGACTTAGACGATACATAGACGACATCATCATGAAGACATACTGGAACATCAGGCATGGTAATACGAATTCTGCATGTAGATAAATTCAATGTCAAACCTGACTGACCTCAATGACCGTTGGGCAACCCGCAAACGGCAAAGTATTGAGGTGAAGATTATTCACTTCTTTTCCATATCCAATCTTTTATCAAAGATTCTTATGTATTATTTTGTGGCCGGACATCTTGTCTTGAGACATCATAAATTTATCGACTTGACTATTACTTCGCAAAAGGGATTCTGAACTCACTAGCAGTAAGTCATGATGCCTTACTGAAGCCCTGTCATAATCTTGTACAGTACTTACATCGAGTATCACATGGAGATATTGAGTATGAATCAGACTTGGCTGTGGCTAACGCTTCGCCTTGGAAGGTAGCTAAGATATATAATCACAATCAACTATTCAGGCAATATGGGACTCAAAGACCAGAACAACGTCTATCTTGTAAAACCGGCATCTTGTCTCTTTTCTCTGTGACGTGTCTCTCACGTCATCAGCGCTCTTAGGCAACCAACGAATATATCGCACCGAATTTGTGCACTTTGGTGCATAATAAATTTAAGTTATTATCACAAACATAGATGCGTACCTAAGTATGTCTAACATAGTTAGATTTTGGCATCTGGTAATCTGTAAAGTCTCGCATCATAAATAGTTATGCAAAAATGGACGTAACAGTGATGTTGGGCAGTTCGTAGGCTGAGCAACTCTTTCAGTTGTTTTTTTTTAAATTGGAAGCAGGTAGTGATCACTTCCAATCTCTGGTTCCCTCCAGACTCTAGCATCCCGGACATATTTGAATGAGCTTCTCCTAACAATGGCATTGTCGATCACTGACTTCTCATTCTTTGTTGGTTCACATCTAGTGTATGCATGTATACGCTTATGGGGAAACTTTGTGTTTGTAACGATCAGATTCTGCTCACTGCAGAATCTAAGCAGTCGCTTTCCATTGTGATTGAGAGTATCTTCTCCATATCTTCCGATAACTCCACCCCATCTAGCATGGTCATTTCCAACTCTGGCATTGAATTCTCCGAGCATGATAATTTCATCTAGGCAGTCATCCGCTGTCCTTAGAAGCAGCTCGAAGAATTTCTCCTTGACCTCTGCTCTCTCATCCTCATTTGGCCCATACACTATGACCAGGTTGACTATGTGTTAAGTCATGTTTTATTAATGGGAGTTAGGTGTTAAAGATTATATGTATGGGTCGGATTTTTGTACACACGTTAATTAGCACGCTTTATTGATGAAATGATTTTTTGAGTTGGGGGCTTATTGCTCGATAATTTTTGTACATAGCACAACTGTGTGGTTGCTAGTTGTTTTTTTTAATATAATAAAGCAAGTTGTCGAATATTCTTAGTGTTAGTTTGGGGAGAGACGGTTGAGCTGAGCGATAGTCTCACGCGGTTAGTCCGCGCATGAGTAATTTTTACTGAGCTGTTCTGAGATGCAGTAATCTCGTGACAGTACGTTCCTGGCAGGGCTTCGGGATGGTGACTATCCATCTCGCTAGTGTGTCCCAGTGGGTTCTTTTTGTAAAGGAGAATATTTGATAAAGTGCAGAGTATGTATATATTATCGAAGTGAAGATAAAGAGATTTACGGGAATGTTTTTCTCCCGGTGTATTTGTCATACAACGCCTTGGATTGCACGGGCTTATTGTTATACTGCATTTGTTGTTCAAAGCTTGGATTATGATGGATTATTGATGTACTGCATTTATTACTCAAGCATTGGAGTATGATGGCTTATTGTTGTACTGCATTTGTGTTCAAAGCCTTGGATTTACTATGCTGGCTTGTTTATGTATAGTACTGATTATTCAAAACCTTGGAGCACGTTAGCCCAAGTTATGTTATTATGAACCGTGATGCATGCGGTCCCGGTTAACGGATATTTGGATTTATTCACCCGATGCTGTATGTTTATGCTGTGAACTATTTATACCATGATGTCTACGTCACTGTGTCGGTAATAAACCGTGTATAACGTTACCAGTTGTTTCAACATTTCCTGACTCTTACGTTTACTGTGCTGTGTGGTTCCAGTCTGTGTTGGTATGCCAGAACCCTTTGCATTCGCGTATGTTGACAGTCACTCACTCACACACCGATCGGCCATCCGTAAGCCTGGCCTAAGTTGATCGTCATTATCAGCGTGTATATATATATATATATATATATATATATATATATATATATATATATATATATATATATATATATATATATATATATATATCAGCATTGCCTTCTTTCCACCACTATAAACTTGACTTAGAAGCCGAAGTATTGGCCAGTCTTAATCTGCTGCTGAAAAAATGTGTTAAAGAAATTAAACTGGTAACATAAAGTTGTGAGCCAGGTGTAACTGTCTTTTTCTCTTGTTGAGGTGATCACTTGCACAAGACAGTATACATGTTGTTAAGATGTGTAGTACTTGTAATGATGAGCTGAGTGTGGGTGCACATGAAGGCGCGAATGTGTTTAGGCTCGTATATGTTGTGTAATGCAACCCATACACTCACATGCAGTAGTCAAGGATGCTTGAAGACTGCTGGCACGTTTCAAAACATTTATTGACGGTAACACACATAGTAGCATCAACAGGAACAGTCAGTGTAAACAAGGTCATGCTGACCGGAAATCGTAAGGTATACATCAGGCATTCAAAAGGCTGGTAAACATTTGAATATTCGTGCATGGTCAAATAGCAATGTTCTTCAATAATGACAGTTCGTAGCGCCGCCCTGGTATCTCTGACTAATCGCGTCAGATACCTTAATCACTTTGACATACATGTACAACTTGGCATTCCCCGCCAATTGCACATTATCAGGCTGTAATATATTAGCCTTAACACAGGCCTCGTTATGACGTCATCTGTGTACTTCTTCTAAGCAGGTTAACATCAACCCTGCAGTAATGCTTATGTAGATATAAATATACCGCCAATCTGCGGTTCCCACAATATAGCTTTGTCGCTGGACTTCGGTTCGTTTAAAGACAAATAGTCTTACATAGCTATCTTGAGCATAATGTATAAGTTCTGTAATGTAGGATCGGTGAGCTGTAGTTCACAGTCTTGGTAACCTTAAACATGTTCTGCCACCGAATGCATAATAATGTAGAAAAGGTCGGTGTTACCTTGCACAGAATCCTCATAACATAATAACGAACTCTGTCGTCATTCCGACGTACAGAGAATCACTGGGGAGAACTGCCAACGCAGTCACTTCGAAGATTTTCCCCGAAAACACAATGGACCTCAGAAGTCAGGACTTCACAACTCTGTCACGTAGGGTTTATATTCATTTAATTTCCTACATTTTCTTCCTATTTGTTCACCCATATTCTCTCTTTTATTATCTCTGTATTTTTTTTCCTGTGTATTTTTCATCCATTCGTTTTGCGAATATTATTTTCATATAATTCGCAAACTTTACCTGTTTTCCCTTCTCTTAAACTGAGAATCGCGCTAGGACGATATTACGTAGATGTCAGGGCTGCAGGGCGTCAGAAGGCGTGATAAGTCGGTTCGCTGAACATAGGACGTAGCAAATCGTCTACATTCTCACCGAGCGCGCGAGCTTCTTCTCGGCATTAGTCCCGGTGAGGTGTGATACTTTACATCTGCACCGGTCAGTATCCAGACATCTGTCTGGAAAATCCCAAACTGACACGGCGCTCACGTGGGCAATGGAGTCAGGCTGTCTGGGATTTGAAACTGACACGCGTACATCGTGGTCAGTAGGTGACAGTTACGACACGCGTTAAGCGGACGTAAATGTTGGGAGTAGGGGAGATAATTTCGCTTGGCGAAATGAGTTTGGGCCCTTTGTCTGATTTTAAGATATTGGCCAAGTTTGAAACTTTAATTTCATTCTCGCTCATAGACTCCACAGTAGATAGGTCGCTCGAAAAAACAGAATAGCTGTTAGCGAAGATCTCAGTTTGTTTCGGCAATTTGTCGAACTTCTAGACTTCCAGAAATATTTTCAGCATTTTTATTCTTAAGTTGTGCGACTACCTGTAATTCTGTGGTTGAGTGAAAGTTTTGGGGTGACCCTAACTTTACCAGCACCTAGTAGTAGTTTCCATACTTGTGAAGAAATAGACAGTCCTTATTTTTGAACCACGTGGGTTTTCTCAAGTAACACTGATCTGACGGTGCAAGTTAGACAGAAATACTAATATCCCTATAACGGGTTTTCAAAGACTGTAATGATAAATACTGGACCTTGGAGCCAGCACTTAATTTCTTCTAGAAACTCTATATAATTTGCTGCCTGGCGGCGTGAATATTAACAATCATTTCCCGACTAGATTATATCTTGTGGACAAATCTGTGGTGTGACTAAAGTGAATCCTATACTGAGGGAAGGCACCGACCTGACATTCATCATTTTTTTTAGAAACCTACGCTATTGACACTGTGCTCTGTTAACTCCCGCGCCTGGAATAATTGTTAGGTGACTTAATCAGACATTTGAACAAATTTGCATACCCAAGTAGTCGTTCCCGGAGACTCCAAGTTAAACAGGTCTTTTGGAACTGGGGACTTTCTTGGCAGTAGACTGCATTTTTTGAGTCTGTGTGAAAATCTAAAATCAATGTGTTCCAAGAGGCAGCAAGCAAAGTCGTGAGTACTAGTGTGAGAAGCCATGGCGGAATGAATGAGTGTACGCTGGTTTGAGTGATATTTTTCACTATTATATCTTTGACACCCTGTTGCTGTCCTATTTGTTTTTTTCAATCTGCATAATTTGTTGCTAAGGCTAGAGTTCTTGTGTTTTTGTCTTAGGTTAAATCAGATTTTTTTTCAAACTCTGTGCATATAATTACGAGATAAAACAAAGAAAAACTCTTAGACTCAAACCCTATGTATCTGTGACTCTGGCGCCATCATCTGTTCTCTTAACGGGGCCGGGCTAAACCTAGAGTTAACACTATAACGGGGCTATCATCCTTGCAACATTTCCTTGATTTTTTTATGACTATGTGTATATGTATTTTCCTTGATGTACTTTCTTTGATGTTGTGAGCCGATTTTTTCCTGATATTAAAATCGCTCTTGAACTAAACAATCGTGTTTGGTCAGCTCGTTCTAGATAATATATATATCAATTGTTATAGTTTTCCCACGTCTGTGTGTTTACCTGTCGTCACGTGTATGTGCGTGCCTGTGAGTGATAGAAATATACGTAATATGTATATTGGTGTAGTCTGTCTGACGCTGTAACAACTGTTGTAGAAGATAGGTGAGAGAGAGAGAAGAATTCTTTTCGCTTTCAGAGACAGCCACTATATCAAATCTATCATCTCACGTGTGTGGAAATTCTATTACCTTTCACTAACTCTCACTGAGTCTATCACCTATTCAAACCTATTCAGAAGGGACCAAACCTAGTCTTAATTCTCCTATCGGAAATCTACGACAAATGGGTTCTCTCGTCCGGGATTTTTGAACTTAGAATAGGAAGACGAGTACGACAAATGAGGGCTCGTTTCCGGTCTTTGAACTTAGAATAGGAAGACGAGTACGACAAACGTGGACTCGTCTATCTGGATTTTGAACTTAAGATTCTGTATTCTGATATAGAGTAAGAGTGTGATGTCTTGTGAGTTGTTATATCTTTAAATAATTACCCCCTAGACTAACGATCTGTTTACGGGCGTGCTGACCACACAAACTAATAAGTTTTTTTTTCCACAGCATCTTTGAATAATATACATTTTGGTTACAGGTTGATTTTGTCGGGATATATGTTAACTGCTGATTGTAATACTAAATGCTGGTAAAGTGGTGAGTGTATAACATTCACTGGGTACTGAGGCAGAACGGCGTTTGAACTAAGTTAAGGAGTGTGTTTCGGACTTTTTTGTCCAGATTAATTCCCTCCCTTACCCGATCTGACTTCAGGGGCGAACTTATAGTGGATTTTTTTTTAAAAATTAAGGGATTATTTTTCTCTTTAATTTTTGCAATATTCTTTTGCTTTTCCACTGTAGCAACTTATTTTTCAGTTGTAATCTTAACTACCATTTATTTGGCGTAGTCGTGTTTTGCATTGAGTGCTTTATTGCCGATAATAGCAGCGATAGTTAGATTTTATTTTGGAGGAGGTATCCCAGGGTTAAGGATATCATCTTTTGAATAATTTTTGGTAATTTTTTTTTTTCTCGTAAGTGGTAGGAACCAGGTTATTCTTTTTCCTATTTTTCTATCTCCACGTGTCTCAGTCACTGACATAATATGGCCGAGAGGGCAAAGCTTAGACAACTCCTCAGGGACGAAGCGAGAGAGGAGGGACTGGAAGGAGAAGAAAGCGAAAGCTTTTGTCAGAGACGAACTTGAGAGATATGATGCGGAGAGGAAAGAAGAAGAAGCTAGGAGGAAAGAAGCGGAAGACCGGCTATTACAGCAGAAGAAGGTGGACGAGGAAATGGAAATCCGCAGGGGAGAGAGAAAAAGAGAAGGAGAGACAGCATGAGAAGGAGAGGGAGGAGAGACAGCATGAGAAGGAGAGGGAGGAGAGACAGCATGAGGAAAGAGAAAATGAGCAACGACGACAGCATGAGCTGGCGCTTAAGACTCTAGAGTTCCAAAGCCGTGGTGCTGCCTCTACCTCCAGCAATGGAGAGTCTTCTCCTCATTCTTCCTTAACTGACCCTGCTAACACTCAATCTCTTCAACTAAATGCTATGTCTTTCACTCTTGAATCTTTTCCTTGTCCAAATGAGAAGATTGACACATGGTTAGAAAAATTTGAGAAAATTGCAACTCTGTACGGGTTAGAGAGGTCGCGTTGGAATATGAAACTTTCCCAGGCCCTAAAAGGTTCTGCTTATGATGTTTATTCTAAGCTGGAAAGTAGCCAACAAGACGACTACGATGTGTTGAAGAAAGCGTTACTGGAGCGCTTTGAAATGAACGCTCGCAAGTTTTTGCAACTGTTTCGCAACAGCCGGAAAGAGAATTCTGAAACTTTTCACCAGTTCTCATCTCGTCTTAAGGGATATCTAACAAAGTGCCTTGAGCTTTCGCAGCTCCCCTCTACCTATGAAGGTCTTGAGGAACTTGTTCTAACTGAACAAATAAAGAACACTTTGTCTGCTGATACCCGGAGATTTCTCGCTGAGCAGGGGGCAGAAAAACTTGAAGACATTTTGGAAAAGTCTGAGCGTTATCACAATGCGCTGGCTGAACTACCGGCCACAAAGCGGAAACCGACAGAGGAGCATTTTCGAAAACATAACCTAGAGCAATCTTCTCAGGCTTCTAACCAAAACAACCACAGAGAAACTGGACCTCAAAACCCCCCTCCTGAAAAATCCAAGTTCTACAAGAACAAGTACCCCAACCACCCCAAACAGTCTGATCAACCCGACCGCCCTACATGGCAGCGTAGCCAGAAAGGACAAGGTGGCAAAGGGAGAACCCCTGAGCACGGGACATATGATCAGACCGAGCACACCGAGCCGAAACGCATCGGATGCTTATTGACAGTCTCGCAAGGCGGAATTATTGACAGTGATTCCCAACCTGTTGGGGATAGACCCTCAACGCGAGGTACTGTTACTTTGCACGGTTCTCAAACTTCTTGCTTATTTGACACGGGGCTTTCTTATGATTGCATTGTTGCCAGAAACCTGGTTAAACCCGGTCAAGAGACAGGAGAGACCGTCAAACTTTGTGGAGTTCGTAAGAGTGATGCACCTACAGCGCTTCCCATCGCATTGGTGGAGATACACTCTGACTTTGTCAGAGGTGTGATCAAAGCGGCTGTTATGGATGATCCCATCTACCCAGTCATACTTGGCGGGAGATACGTGTGTATTGGGAAACCGGAAGAGCCGATTGTGGCAGCAGTAAATACAAGAGGGCAAACCAAGAAGGAACGGGAGCCTGCGCCAAATTTGTTACCTATGGAACTTAAAGAAGCGCAATACAAGGACCCTACTTTGGCACCCTGCTTTAGGAAACTGCCCATGGCTAAGGAACCCAAACAGCACGGGGACATTTTTTCTGAGGATGGCGTACTTTATCGGAGAACGGGCAAGCCTGACCAAGGTTACAACCAGCTCCTAGTACCGAAACAGTACAGAAGCCAAATCCTAGAAATGGGGCACTCTCTTCCCTTTAGCGGACATATGGGACAGAACGCCACAAACCAACGTATAACCACTCATTATTGGTGGCCAGGAGTAAATACTGATATTATCAGATATGTCAAATCCTGTGCCCAGTGCCAACGTGTGCCACCCAAGCAACGGACACCCCCAGTCCACATGGGTGAAATGCCAATAATGGGAACACCATTTGAACGGGTTGTGATCGACATTTTAGGGCCTTTCGAAAGGACTAAAAGAAGGAACAGGTTCATCCTGACCTTAGTCGATACATGCACTTTATGGGCAGAAGCTATCCCGCTAACATGCGCAGATGCCAAGCATGTCGCAGAAGCCCTCGTGCAGATTTTCACTCGGTTGGGATTCCCTCAGCAAGTGTTGACGGATAATGGATCTCCATACCGAAACCTGTTGATGGATGAGATCGTTAAGATCTTGAGGACCCAACACATCCACACTAAGCCATATACTCCGGCGGGAAATGGGCTCGTGGAACGTGCTAATGGAAACCTCACCATGATGCTAAGTAAGCTGGCACAAGTGAAACCTGAAGATTGGGATCTCTGTATTCCTGCAGCATTATTTGGCTACAGAGAATCTCCTCATACTTCCACAGGATTTCCGCCAGCTACACTCTTATTTGGCAGACCCATTAAGGGCCCGCTTGAAGCCTTACTTCAGTCTCTGACAGACGAGAAGGCGGATGAGACAGTCGTCTCAGCAAGTAAATATGTGTCGGTTTTAAAGGAACGGTTGAAACTAGGGTGGGACCTAGCAACGACTAACTTTAAGCGAGCACGCACCAAGCACGCTAACCGATACAGGAAAGTCGCGGAAGAGAGAGAACTGGAAGCAGGAGAGAAAGTTTTGGTGTTGCTCCCTACCGAGAACAACCAACTGAAGATCGGATGGCAAGGGCCGTTTACCGTCCTGAAAAAGATTTCTAAGGCTAACTACCAGATCTCTATTGAAGGAAAGGAGAAGGTTTTCCATTTAAATCTCTTAAAGAGATACTTGGAAAAACCAGTGCCAACCTCCGACCATCTCCTGACGATCGCCAAAACTGACGAAGATGATGATAGTGGCAGGGATATTCCACCGCTATCACAGGAAATCTTTCAAAAATGTCAGAAGCGGCGACGCTCTTTCAAGCGCGCATATGAGACATTCCAGGGGAAGGAAACTTTGAGGAGTGGACTTGAGTAGGAATTGGACAGAGATGGAGGGGGAAGAGGAGAGGGAAGAAGACAGACACCCCGAAGCTACGGTTATAGGAAATTAAACTCCATAACGTAGACATGGAGTGCTTCCATATCTTAAAGGGGGGAGGCTCTGTCACGTAGGGTTTATATTCATTTAATTTCCTACATTTTCTTCCTATTCTTTTCACCAAAAATTCTCTCTTTTATTATCTCTGTATTTTTTTTCCTTGTATATTTTTTCATCCATTCGTTTTGCGAATATTATTTTCATATAATTCGCAAACTTTACCTGTTTTCCTTTCTCTTAAACTGAGAATCGCGCTAGGACGATATTACGTAGATGTCAGGGCTGCAGGGCGTCAGAAGGCGTGATAAGTCGGTTCGCTGAACACAGGACGTAGCAAATCGTCTACATTCTCACCGAGCGCGCGAGCTTCTTCTCGGCATTAGTCCCGGTGAGGTGTGATACTTTACATCTGCACCGGTCAGTATCCAGACATCTGTCTGGAAAATCCCAAACTGACACGGCGCTCACTTGGGCAATGGAGTCAGGCTGTCTGGGATTTGAAACTGACACGCGTACATCGTGGTCAGTAGGTGACAGTTACGACACGCGTTAAGCGGACGTAAATGTTGGGAGTAGGGGAGATAATTTCGCTTGGCGAAATGAGTTTGGGCCCTTTGTCTGATTTTAAGATATTGGCCAAGTTTGAAACTTTAATTTCATTCTCGCTCATAGACTCCACAGTAGATAGGTCGCTCGAAAAAACAGAATAGCTGTTAGCGAAGATCTCAGTTTGTTTCGGCAATTTGTCGAACTTCTAGACTTCCAGAAATATTTTCAGCATTTTTATTCTTAAGTTGTGCGACTACCTGTAATTCTGTGGTTGAGTGAAAGTTTTGGGGTGACCCTAACTTTACCAGCACCTAGTAGTAGTTTCCATACTTGTGAAGAAATAGACAGTCCTTATTTTGAACCACGTGGGTTTTCTCAAGTAACACTGATCTGACGGTGCAAGTTAGACAGAAATACTAATATCCCTATAACGGGTTTTCAAAGACTGTAATGATAAATACTGGACCTTGGAGCCAGCACTTAATTTCTTCTAGAAACTCTATATAATTTGCTGCCTGGTGGCGTGAATATTAACAATCATTTCCCGACTAGATTATATCTTGTGGACAAATCTGTGGTGTGACTAAAGTGAATCCTATACTGAGGGAAGGCACCGACCTGACATTCATCATTTTTTTTAGAAACCTACGCTATTGACACTGTGCTCTGTTAACTCCCGCGCCTGGAATAATTGTTAGGTGACTTAATCAGACATTTGAACAAATTTGCATACCCAAGTAGTCGTTCCCGGAGACTCCAAGTTAAACAGGTCTTTTGGAACTGGGGACTTCTTGGCAGTAGACTGCATTTTTTGAGTCTGTGTGAAAATCTAAAATCAATGTGTTCCAAGAGGCAGCAAGCAAAGTCGTGAGTACTAGTGTGAGAAGCCATGGCGGAATGAATGAGTGTACGCTGGTTTGAGTGATATTTTTCACTATTATATCTTTGACACCCTGTTGCTGTCCTATTTGTTTTTTTCAATCTGCATAATTTGTTGCTAAGGCTAGAGTTCTTGTGTTTTTGTCTTAGGTTAAATCAGATTTTTTTCAAACTCTGTGCATATAATTACGAGATAAAACAAAGATAAACTCTTAGACTCAAACCCTATGTATCTGTGACTCTGGCGCCATCATCTGTTCTCTTAACGGGGCCGGGCTAAACCTAGAGTTAACACTATAACGGGGCTATCATCCTTGCAACATTTCCTTGATTTTTTTTGACTATGTGTATATGTATTTTCCTTGATGTACTTTCTTTGATGTTGTGAGCCGATTTTGTCCTGATATTAAAATCGCTCTTGAACTAAACAATCGTGTTTGGTCAGCTCGTTCTACATAATATATATCAATTGTTATAGTTTTCCCACGTCTGTGTGTTTACCTGTCGTCACGTGTATGTGCGTGCCTGTGAGTGATAGAAATATACGTAATATGTATATTGGTGTAGTCTGTCTGACGCTGTAACAACTGTTGTAGAAGATAGGTGAGAGAGAAGAATTCTTTTCGCTTTCAGAGACAGCCACTATATCAAAATCTATCATCTCACGTGTGTGGAAATTCTATTACCTTGCACTAACTCTCACTGAGTCTATCACCTATTCAAACCTATTCAGAAGGGACCAAACCTAGTCTTAATTCTCCTATCGGAAATCTACGACAAACTCAACAAGACGGAAGTCTCATTTCGCGCTCTCCACTGCGCATCGCATATAGCCCAGAACTGTCTTACCTTTGACCCAAAAGGTCAAACACAATGATTGAACAAACAAGGGAAGACAACCCCTAATCAACCTGACATCGCAAGGTAAAGACACAATTATTCTTATGATAAAAACATAAGCAAATAACTTGACAGATGACTCCGTCGAAAATGACAGCAACATATTACTACAACCCCCCTGTAACAAAAAAATGATACATTTCTTTTTTTTTAAAATATGTCCATGAGCATGATAGCACAAGCATCAATTATGTGCTCATGAAAGAATGAACCTAATATCAGGTACAATAGACGCATAAATAAAGCGTCTGGAGAGAGTAAAATTCATCTCCCATCATAAAAGAAAATATTTTCTCTAAGCCAAACATACTCAGGGGTACCCTTAAAGAAACCTAAGTTGCTGGCAATACCAATCATATGTCAAACATTACCAAATACTATAATTATAGCAATATACAAATATCATGAATTACAATGCTATATTAGCAACATATCATGGATGGACAAAATCAAATTTGTTAAATTCTTTATACATTATCCAAATACATTTGTATTACAATATTTTAGGATATTAAGGACAGACCTAAGTCTGAAAGTCTATCAGGAAAACTAGGACACAAGATTTAATTGGAATCATGTGGGCATCTAGACAATATGTCCGCCATCACATTATCCGAACCACGGATAGCTCGCACCGTGAAATGGAAAGGCTGAAGAGCAATAGCATAACGAGTAGATCTCGAGCTCTTCAAATCCTTACTTTGCATAGCCGTAAGAGCTTTTTGGTCGGTTTCCATAAAGAAATGCGCGCCCAGAAGGAACCTTTGTAGCTTAAGAATGGACCAAACCATAGTCAATAATTCACGGTCTAAAACCGAGTAATTCCTTTCTGCCGCATTCAGCTTCCTAGAAATATACATTACAGGATGCAGAGATCCTGAATACTCCTGCATTAGTGCCGCTCCAATCCCAGTGGAAGAGGCATCACTACGAAGAACAAAAGTCTTATCAATCGTTGGTAGTCTTAAGATAGGATGTGATCTTCCTTATCAGTCATTTCTGACCAAAGGAGCGTACCTCCCGAAATAACTTTCGGTGGCACGAGGTTGGGCAATGTTAGGTCAAGCTGTTGCCCATGCAGCATGACCCGGCCTGGACGTCAGAGGAACGGACTAGCCGATACAGTCTGACACCAGTAGCAACAGCCTAGTCACTAGTAGGATACGGAACTTGCCCTCAATTGCTTACCGTAAGCATGTATTAGCTCTAGAATTGCCACAGTTATCCAAGTAGGGTCGTGTCATCTAAGGAACCTCGACTGATTTAATGAGCCATTCGCGGTTTCACCGTGAGACAGTGTGAACTTAGACATGTATGGCTTAATCTTTGAGACAAGCATATGACTACTGGCAGGATCAACCAGATAACTGTCCGAACAGAGAATTTCGTCGCTCGCGCGGGGAGAGAGACAGCGCTCTGTGCAGAGCGGATACCGGCGGCCCCGGCGATTTTATTCTTGCGAGAACCACTGGCCGCCTGCCGACTAGTCGGACAGGACTAGCCGAAAGCGACACCAGATTACTGACTGCCGGCCCACGACTCGTTGCGAGAGCGGGGCCGTTTTTCGAGACTGTTGTCGAGCCACGATACGGAGATGCGACTTCTTGCTAACATCACGACCGAAGGCTGCGATTTACGGACACAGGAGCCAAACTTGCTAACCGATCAACTGGGAGGACCCGGTTATACCGGGATCACCACGCACAGTCTCTCGAGACATCGACCGCCAGCGCTCTTGACGAGGGCAACGAAAAGTCGGAACGCTTGCCCCCCACAAGATAGGATGAGATGAGATCAAGTTCTTAACCTGATCCAATGAAGATTGGCATTCTTGGGACCAACGCACCATATTAGGAGAACCTTTTTTCAATAACGTTGAAAGTGGTGCCATAATGGAGGACAGATTCTCAATGAATCTTCCATAGAATTGTATCAATCTCAAGAGACTACGCACTTGCTTTTTTGTCTTCGGAACCGAGATATTTAATATCTTCGAAATGTTTTGGTCCTCTGTCTTCAACAGACCATGACCAACCCGATGACCTAGGAAAGAAATTTCACTAAACCCAACAAAAGCTTTAGAGGGTTTTGCAGTCAAACTATGCTCACGTAAAGTAGATAGCAATTCCTTTAGACCCAAATAGTGTTCTTCCCAAGTATCGCTGAAAAGACAGATGTCGTCTAAATATGCGATGACATCTGCACGATCTGATAGAATTCGTCGCATCATGCGCACGAAAGTCGCTGGGGCGTTCATAAGCCCGAAAGGCATAAAATTCCATTGAAACAGACCCCTGGGTGTCGAAAAAGCAGTGAGAGGTTTGGCGTGTTCCGTCAGTGGGACTTGCCAATAACCTTTCGACAAGTCTAGTTTAGTAAAGAATTTAGCTTTAGAAAGTCTAATAAGTAGATCATCTAATAAAGGCATAGGTTCAGCATCGAACTTCGTAACTTGATTTAATTTGCGATAGTCAACGCAAAGACGTATGTTATTGTCTTTCTTTCGAACAATAACTATCGACGAAGAATAAGCTGAAGTGGATGGTTCAATTATTTGCAGTTGAATCATTTCATCCAATTCTTTCTCGACCTGTGCTTGAAAATGAATAGGTATTGGGTATGGTCTTACTCTGATCGGATTACGATCAGTAAGTATGATGTCATGTTCTATGACATCTGTGTGTCCAGGAATGTCGGTAAGGACATCCTGATACGATTGTAGCGTAGAGGATACTTGACGTTGCTCCTCAAAAGACAAATTCGAAGAAACGGTAACGTTTTTCCATGATTCCGTAGAATTAAGTGGAATTGCAGGAAGAGGTAAGTTAACGTCAGAAAAAATAGTTTCCTCATCCTGTATAACGGACAGGGATGAGATGTGACCATGTTGGACTGGAGAGTCGTCCGTCGCCTGGAAAATAGGCTGCAAATAGTCTGGTCGTTCAATAAATTCAGTAAGCATATTTATATGGAAGGTTTTATGCCTTCCATCAACATCGACAATATAGTCTTACTTACTTAGTCGTTCCCCTTCTACCGTGAGGTGAAGAGGTATATATATATATATATATATATATATATATATATATATATATATATATATATATATATATATATATATATATACAATATAGTAGACATCTGAAATTTTAGAGACTATAGTGTATGGACCTTTCCAAGAAATGAGAAGTCTGTTTTCCCTCGTAATCAAAACTCCTATTATGTGGATTTTGTTGTTTCCAAGAAAAACTATCACAAGGTTGGTAACTTTTATCAAAGTTCCTATAGTTACTAAACCCAAAATGTTGATGACCATTAAATTCCCTCCAGTTCTTTGAAGAAGAACCGTTACGTGATGGACGTCTTTGGTATTGTCCACAATCATGATTATCTCTTCTAGCGGAATTGTTGTTATTTTTCTTAGTAAAGTTGCTTTTATTTTTCCCTGTAGCAATATGCTTAATAGGTACCTCGTACTGACTGAGCTGAGTACGATGGGTACTAAAAGTTTTGTTTTCTTTTACCCACTTATCATGAATCTTGGAATTCGATGCACGGTTTCCCTGAGGAATCTTATCATGACACTTATCAAAGTCCTCACCGTGATCCAAAGTTGATTTACCTTTGTTGGCCTCACGCCAACTCCCATTAGAGGCAATATCATTATTTCGTGGGAAAGTATATTTGCCACGAAAAGATTTGTTGACATATTGTTTCATGTTACTACTAGCATGTCGTTGACTCTTTGCATTAACATATTGACCATCAGGTTTGTGTTCAAATCTATTCACCTTATTAGTAGACAACATTCTGTTCTCCAAAACAATATCTAATAAACCATCAATTCTGTTGCGAAGTTTTGCAATTTCCACTTCTGCAACAGCTTTCTCTCTAGAAACAGCTTTATGAACTCTCTCGTTAACTTTAACATGAAGCCTGTTGCAATCTAACCTTAAGTCATCTAACTGTGAAGTTAGAGTCTTCTCTTTAACAATTCTTTCTCTAAGATCGTTACTCAACTTTTCCTTTTCAGATGTAGTTTCTAAAACCTTAGCTTTCTCTTGAACAAGTTCAAGTTTGAGTGCTTCCATATCACTATGATGAGTAGTCATAAAATCATCAACTTTCTCATCTTTTTCTTTATTCGCTCTCAACTGTGTCAACTCCAGTTGTAGTGACTGAATCTCACTGTCCTTTTTATTCTTAAACACCTTAATCTCCTCCAGAGATTCCATACTCTTCTTTATAGCAGTACTTCGCAGAAGATTCACCTCACTTCTTAACTCCAGAATTGTTTCTTCATAAGACTTCTTGTCTTGTCCGGCCTGAAGTTGTACTTTGCGACACATTTCTTGCGCACTAGCAAGTTCTAAGTTTGCTTCATGTAAGTCATCTTCATGTCTCTTAGCTTCAATCCTTTCAGGAACAACCATATCCTTCTCAGGGAATATTGCATTCTTTTCTTTAAGTTGGCTCTCGAGATTACTATTATCATGCAAGAGACGAAGAAGTGTTTTATTATAGGACTTTTCTCATTCCTGAGCCTGAACTTTTAATAACTCACAGTCCATCTTGACTTGCTTTAGCTCACTATTAAGAGACTGTTCTTTACCAAGATGATTGTTCTTCATTAAGCTCACTTCAACTTCTAACTCTATTTTCTCCTTTTCCAATTGAGATTGTCTCAATTTATTCTCACTAGGAAGAGCTAATGTTTCTATAATCTTCCACAGTAGTTTTAAATCAAGCGTGGAAGAGTTCACCTTATCTACTGATTATCCATCATCTGTTTTAATGAGGTAACTTCATTCTCAAACCCTATTTTCTGACTAGCCCAATCTCTAACATGTCTATTATTAGCTTCTATATGAAACTCCACTTCCCTCTTCAGTGTAGCATTTTCAGAATTCATTTCTGAGAACTTCTTCTCATTCTGCATTTTTGACATCTGTAGCTCATCAGTAAGAGCTTTATTTTTACTCCGAAGCTCATTTATCGTTTTTTTCAACGCATCCAACTCCACAACATTACCTTCATCATAAAAGAGTATGGATAGTGATTTAGATAGTCTAAATACTCTATCTTTAGAATAGCCATTTCTATAATTACATATAGCATATTCTCTAAGACTCTCACTCGCCTGAAGTAAGAAATGCTCTGTGGCATAATCCTCACAGTCCTCACCAAATAAACGTAATTTTTTTCCCTTCCTGAAGGAAACGATGAACAATTTTCAACATATCCATAATAGCTTATGTCCAACAATATGCTATCAGTATCTGAAATACTAAATAAATTACCTTATCCCACTTCAATGGGAGACAAGTCTGTACTATAGACGTGTATACTTACTTCACTTTATTTCACTCTCTTAGTCTTAGTCAAAGACCTTGTATGGTTATCTTGTTTATAATATAACAAATAATCACTTAAGTACCTGTGGAAAATAATACCTTTATATCCCACACACTGTGGGCACAAGTCTTTTTTATAAAGAACTTTCATATGTATTCCACCGTGTCTCAATCTTTGGACAACAAGTCTTTTAACAAAGAACTTGTATAAATATCTTATTATAATAATATTTTATTAACAATTTCTATATGAAGAGTGTACCTTATTAATAATAATAATAATGCATGACCAAGTATGTGTATGTAGACTGTGTTTGACAATAATGCAAGTAACATAAATATCATCAATGGAATGTGTTGCAAACAAATTTTAGTTACAAATAACAATAGGCCCTATAGTAACTCTCTTGCTCTTTGCGAACACAGAAACAAAATGTCAAGCGCGCACAGAATATCAGAACCACTGTAGCATGAAGTGGTCTCCACGAACACAAAGTTACTATGACCTTCTCGTATCTTGAGTCTTGCACATCGAATGTTTACAATTTCACGTACCGTTTACAAACACTTGACCTCGAACAATGTAACTTGAAAGCTCGGGCGTAGAAAAGTCTGTTGTTGACTGAAACGTGTACCGTTTACTGTAAGGGACTTGACTCGTGCAGTTGTGGTCTACGAAACAAACGCCTAGATGTTAACTCCAGTACTTATCTTGTTGGTTTATGTAGCATTATAACATAAATGCTCGCACTGTTTATCTGGGTCAACAGTTGATGACCTATTTCTGTCCTGTGTAGCCAAAACTTGAAAGTGTAGAGTATGTGTGTTATTCTCAGATGTCCACCTTGTTTCTCAAAACATGTAGCACAAAGTCCACGGAAATGTTAATTTCTCGCTCTGTCCAGCTTAAACCCACAGATCTGGTCCACCAGAAATGTAAGTAGCCTGGTGGGGTGTCTGTTTAAGGCTGGAGTGCTGTGTAGAATGATTTATATAGCCCCATCAGCTGGCCTACCAGAAATGTAAATTTCTGGACCACACTGGAGACATCATAAATTTAGAAGAAGAGCCCACGGAACTGGTCCACCAGATATGTAACTGTCTTTTTCTCCTGTTGAGGTGATCACTTGCACAAGACAGTATACATGTTGTTAAGATGTGTAGTACTTGTAATGATGAGCTGAGTGTGGGTGCAAATGAAGGCGCGAATGTGTTTAGGCTCGTATATGTTGTGTAATGCAACCCATACACTCACATGCAGTAGTCAAGGATGCTTGAAGACTGCTGGCACGTTTCAAAACATTTATTGACGGTAACACACATAGTAGCATCAACAGGAACAGTCAGTGTAAACAAGGTCATGCTGACCGGAAATCGTAAGGTATACATCAGGCATTCAAAAGGCTGGTAAACATTTGAATATTCGTGCATGGTCAAATAGCAATGTTCTTCAATAATGACAGTTCGTAGCGCCGCCCTGGTATCTCTGACTAAACGCGTCAGATACCTTAATCACTTTGACATACATGTACAACTTGGCATTCCCCGCCAATTGCACATTATCAGGCTGTAATATATTAGCCTTAACACAGGCCTCGTTATGACGTCATCTGTGTACTTCTTCTAAGCAGGTTAACATCAACCCTGCAGTAATGCTTATGTAGATATAAATATACCGCCAATCTGCGGTTCCCACAATATAGCTTTGTCGCTGGACTTCGGTTCGTTTAAAGACAAATAGTCTTACATAGCTATCTTGAGCATAATGTATAAGTTCTGTAATGTAGGATCGGTGAGCTGTAGTTCACAGTCTTGGTAACCTTAAACATGTTCTGCCACCGAATGCATAATAATGTAGAAAAGGTCGGTGTTACCTTGCACAGAATCCTCATAACATAATAACGAACTCTGTCGTCATTCCGACGTACAGAGAATCACTGGGGAGAACTGCAAACGCAGTCACTTCGAAGATTTGCACCGAAAACACAATGGACGTCATGTCCCTCAGAAGTCAGGACTTCACAACTCAACAAGACGGAAGTCTCATTTCGCGCTCTCCACTGCGCATCTCATATAGCCCAGAACTGTCTTACCTTTGACCCAAAAGATCAAACACAATGAATGAACAAACAAGGGAAGACAACCCCTAATCAACCTGACATCGCAAGGTAAAGACACAATTATTCTTATGATAAAAACATAAGCAAATAACTTGACAGATGACTCCGTCGAAAATGACCGGAACACCAGGTCTCTGCGGTGCCATACCAACTATAGAAGGAGATAAGCAAACAAGTTCAACACCATTCTATAGGATATTTACTAATAGAAGATTTTTGGCGATGTCAAGTTTCACAAGATTTACAATGTTGACAATCCTATTTTTGGTGACCAAGTATTTCAAGTATACATCATCCATGTTCAAGTGTTTCCTTTCAACACTCGATGAGGAGATCCTGTAGCCATCAACGTTGGATTGTATTGTCACATTCGATGTCCATCATTATTGTTGTTACGGAAGCTGGGAGTTTTTCCTTTTTAAGATAAGTGGTTGTTCGTATGTAAACTGTACCACTGTTCGTTGCAGTTGAGCCTTCCTCAGAGCTTACACTATTATATTCCTTCTTCTATGTTATATGTTCTATGTTTATGTGGGAGGTTGGAGTGGTGACTTACGAAGGGAACATCCCAGTTCACCCAGGGCCTTCGTAAGCGTTCTATAGGGACTATTTTGCAGACTTCCCTCAGAGGAATTCCAGCTCATGGTAGCTGTAGGATTTTAAGTCCACTGTGTTTGGTTGTCTGTGACAACTGATTGTTTAGCTGTATCGTCAAGTTCTTTCGCTGTTGTTATCGTCTTACTTTCTTATACGTATCTTATTTTGGTGATCCACTTTGTTGGTAAACGTCCGTCTCAATCTGCCTATCGTTTATTTATATAAAAAAATTTTCGTTTATACACTGTGCTGTTGTTTATATTGTCACGCTTTTCGCAGTGTCATTGCATTCTTTGCAATATTTTTTCTTTAGTTTGCTGTATTGATTAGTTGATTCTGCGAACGTGGTCATTTGTTATTTATATCTTGTCTTCGTCACTCTTGTTTACGTTGTCTATTTCTTTCATGGTCAGATAATATTATGATGCAAATTCCCAAAGCAATTTTTGTACTGGAAAATTAATTAATGACATTTGTTAATATGTTTTTAAAAGTAAAATACAAGTTCTTAAGCCAATCAGAGGGCCGTTAAATAGCAAACAACCTCTATTAGAGTTACAACGGTGTTTATTGTAATAGTACATTCATTTGCCACCCACTACAGGATGATGGGTTTCGGGCCATAAAGTGAGCTTCTCCAGGTATATTTACATAAGTTACCTATCTCATAAAATTAGACAAAATGTCTACTTTAGACTACTTTATTAAACAAGGAAAATCCCTTGGTATGACTACTGAGGAAATAAAAGAATTCGCACGTGTCGAATATGACAAGGCTCAGAAATTCGAAGAGAGGAAACTTCAAATGGAAATTGAAAAACAAAAAAAAAAGGAGGCGGAAAAACAGAAAATGGAGGCTGAAGATAGAAAAGTGCAGATGCAGGCAGAAGAGAGAAAATTTCAGGTGGAGGCTGAAAAACAGAAAATGGAGGCTGAAGAAAGAAAATTGCAAATGCAGGCAGAAGAAAGAAAACTTCAGTTAGAAAATGAAAAATAGAAATTGGAGGCTGAAGATAGGAGAGGAAAAATGGAAATGGAAGAGAAAAAATTTCAACAGCAAATGCAAATCAAAGAAAGGAAACTTCAGTTGCAAGCTGAAGAAAACGTTAGACTCCATGAGCAAAAGTTGTTATCCATGGAGCTGGAAAAAATGAAGGTAATGAATGATATTAATAACCAAAATCCTACAAATACTCAAACAACTTCTCATAAGATAAATGCTAATTCTTATAAACTTAGATTGCCTCAATTTAAACCTACCTCCGACGATATCTTATTTTACCTAAATAGATTTGAACTTACATGTGAATCTCAGAAAATAGACAAGTCGGAATATTGTGCACGACATATGGAACTACTTGCGGGTGAAGCTATGAATGTTGTAAGTAGGTTGGAGGGGCCTGACAAAAATAACTATGATACTGTGAGGGCTGCCTTATTAAAGAAATACCAACTTAATGAAGACGGTTATCGTCTGCGCTTTAAGACTCTGTTACTGGAGACTGGGGAAGATTTTTCAGAGTTTATAGCAAATATTCGTCTTACGTTCTAACGTTGGATTGAACTTTAAAAAACTGAACACACATATGAAGCCCTTATGGACTTATTGCTTCGTGACAAAGTCATGTCATCGGTGAATGAGTCTTTTCTTTCCTTCTTACATGAGCGAAAGCCAACAAACTTGAAAGATATGGAACAATACTGTTGCCAATACGTCACGGCACACCCAAATGTGACTGTTAGCCACTCTCAAGTGAGAGAGGGTTTACCCGTGGCTTCAGCAATACCATATGCTCCTAATTTGCGCCGTAGATCACAAAGTGCTGAACACAATTTAGGTAGGAGAGATAATCGTGATTTTAGACAGTACCAAGAAGGTCCATCACGTAGTAATTCTACCTTTCCAAGAAACTGGAAACAATTTAACGGAGCTCAACATTTTGGTTCCAACAATTATGGAAATTTTGGAAGGGGTAACTACACTAGAGATTATCAACCTTACAATAATTTTTCTCGGAGACAACAAAATCCATCTAATAGATATTTTGATTAAAGGGGAAATAGTAATCGCAACTATGCTAACTGGGGTTCAAATCAGAACAATAGGCCTAATAGAGGAAATAGCAATGGTCTCAATAGAAATAATAGTTGTGATAGATCTCGATATGACGGTAGATCTCCAAATGATAGATCGCATCGCCATGCTAACTCTGCTCAACAGGAGCCCCAGGCTATTGGTAATCAAAGTAATAATGATAATAGTGTTTCTAAAGCTACTGCTTGCGTTGCTTTCGATTTCGAGAGAGCATCTTAGTGCCCGGAGTTCACAACTCTGTTCTAGCCTACAGCGGTGACTACTCTTCCTGCCTTATCTGCGCATGACGGAAGAGGGTCTCTTACCCTACACATGGGATTTGTAAATAATAAGCCAGTCTCAGTTCTCTTTGATTCTGGATGCACGACTGTTGGGATTAACCAGTCTCTAATACATTCTTCTTGCGCCACTGGTGATGTAGTTAAATGTGTGACATTTGGTGGGACAATTGAGACATTTCCAACTGCTATTGTCCACATAGCTACTCCTTTTTTTATGGGACATATCCATGCATGTATGCTCCCGAATCCTATTGCAGACCTTATCGTCGGACGTATACATGGGGTTAAGGATTATACTCCACAACAGATTGCTACCTGGGAAGAGCAAAACATTAATGCTGCCTATGCAGTCACAACTAGAGCACAAGCTCAAAATCTGTTACATACCCCACCTGCTGAAATTAACGAGGTACGTAATCAGGATCCTCTGTCTGTTATTTCATGGGAGTCTTTTATCAAACTTAAGCAAAAGGATACATCATTGCAAAATTTTTTTCTGCTAGTTAAACAAGATAATGCACACTGTGACACAAACCTTAAATATTGGTTCTTAATTAAAAATGGAGTGCTAGTTCGAATGGTACGGAGTTCTACTTCGTCCATACGCTAGGAAATTCTGGTACCTACAGACATGAGAGTTCGTATTTTGCAACATGCCCACGACTCTCAGTGTGCAGGACATATGGGATTTTCCCGAACTAAATCTAGGGTTCTTTCTTCCTTCTTTTGGCCGGGTGTAAATAGAGATATAACTATTTATTGTCGCTCCTGCAAAATATGTCAGGAGGTTAAGTCACGAGGTCCACGCCATGCAGCACCTATCTAAGCTGCAGATATTCCTATTCGTCCTTTTCAGAAAATGGCAATTGACATTATTGGTACTTTAAAGTCAAATCTGCCAGGGGACACCAATACATCCTTACATGTATCGATATATGTACGCGTTGGCCAGAGGCTATACCTCTTAAGAACATTTCTTCTGCTGATGTAGCAGATGCTCTTTGGCTAATTCTCTCGCGTCTGGGTTTTTTCAAACAAATCTTATCTTATCATGGCATGCAAGTTGTGTCAGACTCTATGTCTCAAGTAATGGTCATGCTCCACATTGACAAGTCTCTAAGCAGTGTGTTTCACCCTATGTCAAACGGTTTGGTTGAGCGTCAAAATAGAACGCTTAAAAATTTACTTGGGAAGATAACTGATGATTATCCTCAGGATTGGGACAGGGTTTTACCCGCTGCACTTTTCGCAAATCGGAAAGTGCCAAATGAGCATACTGGTTTTTCACCATTCGAGCTCGTTTTTGGTGCGCAACCTCGTGGTCCCATGTCGTTACTTCACGGCCTATTAACTGCTGAGGATATTAACGATGACACTCAATCTTCTTACGAATATGTCATTGCTCTCAGGCAGAAAATTATTGATGCATGTAGGTTAGCTACTTCAGCATCTGAGTCTGCCAAGGAGAAGGCGAGGCTCTTTGCCAATAGATACAGGGGTCTACGACAACTCTATGCTGGTGATGAGGCATTTGTATTACTTCCTCGTAGGGATAATCGACTTCTTATTTCCTGGAAAGGTCCTTATACTATTGTCTCAAGAATTTCTGACGTCGACTATGTTGTCGATGTTGACGGGAAGCATAAAACCTACCACATTAATATGCTGAAAGAATTTCATGCCCGTCCATACTATCTACAGTCTGTTTTTCAGGCGACCGACGATCCTCAAGTTCGTCATAATCAATATACATCTTTGTCTGTTATTCAGGAGGAAGAGGCTACTTTCTCCGATGTAAATCTCCCTCTTCCTGTTATTCCTTTACATCCAAGAGAATTATGGGAAAATGTGACTATTTCTTCGGAGTTGCCTATAGAAAGACAGCAGCAAGTCTCTTCTTTATTGCAGACTTTTCAGGATGTCCTTACCGACATTCCTGGTCAAACATCGGTCATTACTCATGACATTATACTCACTGATTAAACATCTATTAGAGTTAGACCTTACCCAATCCCATGACACTTTCAAACTCAAGTTGAAAAAGAATTAGATGAAATGTTACATTTAAATATAATTGAACCATCTACTTCGACATACTCCTCTTCTATGGTTATTGTCAGAAAAAAAGACAATAACATACGTCTTTGTGTCGACTATCGCAAATTGAATCAAGTGACTAAGTTTGATGCAGAACCAATGCCTTTGTTGGAAGATCTGCTCATCAAACATTCTAATTCCCTCTTCTTTACTAAACTCGACTTGTCCATAGGATACTGGCAAGTCCCACTTACTGAACGCGCCAAACCTCTTACTGCCTTTTCAACATCTCGGGGTTTGTTCCAGTGGATGGAACGTTATGCTTTTCGAGCTCGTCAACGCCCCGTCTACTTTTGTACGCATGATGCGTCGAATTCTTTCTCATCATCCAGATGTTATTGCGTATCTCGACGATATTTGCCTTTTTAGTAATTCTTGGGATGATCACTTTAAAGGTCTTTCTGAACTTTTGTCTACACTACGGTCCCATAATTTGATAGCTAAACCATCTAAAGCCCATGTTGGGTTCAGCAACATCTTTTTTTGGGCCACCGTGTTGGTCTTGGGCTCTTGCAGACTGAGGACCATAATACTTCGAAGATCTTCTATATTACTACTCCTAAGACAAAAAAAAACAGGTTCGTAGTCTACTAGGTCTAATTCAATTTTATGGAAGATTTATTCCACACCTATCATCGATCACTGCACCTCTTTCTAGTCTATTGAAGAAGGGATCGCCTAACATAGTACACTGGTCCCCAGAATGCCAGACTTCTTTAGAGAAAATTAAGCTGTTATTTTCATCTGCCCCTATATTGCGACTACCCAATTCAGATAAGCCTTTTATTCTTCGCAGCGACGCCTCATCGACTGGGATTGGGGCCGCATTAATGCAAGAGTATTCTGAAAATTTGCATCCAGTGATGTTTGTCTCTAGGAAATTGACTGCGGCAGAACGGAACTATTCTGTCCTAGACCGTGAATTGTTAGCAATGGTCTGGGCGGTTCTGAAGCTTCAAAGATTCCTTCTTGGAGCACATTTTATAGTAGAGACTGACCAAAAGGCTCTCACAGCTATATAGAATAATGACTTAAAGAGCTCAAGATCCACTCGGTATGCCATTTCGCTACAGCCCTTCCACTTTTCTATACGAGCTATTCGAGGTTCGAATAATGTGATGGCAGACATATTGTCTCGATGCCCACAGGATTCTGTTTAACTACTCTCTTCTAAATTTGCTTATAGATTTCGGTATCACTTTATATACCCACGACTCTATTATGCATTATCGCACACTGATAGAACACTTTTATGACCCTATTTAATTCAAGATTCTAATTTACGCTGTGTTACTTTCTCTGTTACCCTTTCTTATGTAACGGAAGAAGGTTTGATTAACATCGTACAGGGGTCGGAAGTTTACAAAACCACACGCGGTAGGTTAAATTTAAAGTTAATTGTTGCCTTTCATAAAATCCTACCATTATTAAAATAGTGATTTTCATTTGTGTTTTTTCACAGCGACGGCTTTCCCATGAGAATCAGAGTTGCTATGTTACGTGATTATGCTATTACTTTTCAACCTGTTGTATATGTCGCATTGAGCAAGTTTTCCTGTTCCAGCGAAGACAGACAGAATTTTGCCGCCACACAAGATGCTTATGTATCCTCATGCTCACAAGAGTTGTCAAGATCACTGTAGCTATGGACATTTATAGTATATGTTTAATTTAAGACATTGTATTATTTACTTTTTATACACCATGCCATTGCCATATTGTTCTTGTATAACTGTGTTTGGTATAAACGTTGAACGTGTTACAATTATAGTGATAATGCATTTTAAATTTAGATTATCATTACGATACATTTCGGTATTGTACTTTCGAAAGGTGTTTTTCTGACATTGTGAGATATTTTCATTACCCAGCGCTTGGTTGTGAGCTAGAGGTAACTATTTGTAGCAGTATTGTTAATTTTGATGTCTTTAATTAGTTCATCATTTGTACAGCATAAGTTTAGTAACTTGGCTATTCTTGCATATTATACTATTTTTAAATGGTAGCTAGCTATTTGTTCTTTGGATTAGATATGCATTGTTTTTTCTAGTATATGTTGTTTTGCAATAATAGTGTTTATTTATACAATGCATTGTTTAATTTTATGGTTAACATGTTGTATCATTGTTCTCTTTTCCTACTCTCATTTCATTGTTTTCTTTCTTTGCTGGTCATTCTTCATTTCATTTCATCTCTTCTTTTACTATCCACTTGTTGGTTTTTATTATGTTTATGCTTCCATACTTCATCTACGTTTGCATTTGATTCTAGTTACATACTTCTTCTTCATACTCTACTCACACTTCCATCCCTTTATTGTTAGGTTAATTGTAACACTTAACATAATAAAATTATTTGTTGTAGATATTAGAATGTCATCGACCTTCCATTTTTGTTCGATGTAATTGTCAAAAAAAATGATATCATTTTTTTCCCGGGGGTCGGTGTAGTCTGTTAAGTCAAGTTTTATTAATGGGAGTTAGGTGTTAAAGATTTATATGTATGGGTCGGATTTTTGTACACACGTTAGTTAGCACGCTTTAGTGATGAGATATTTTTTGAGTTGGGGGCTTATTGCTAGATAATGTTTGAACACAGCTCAACTGTGTGGTTGCAAGTTGTTTTAAAAAGGAAAATATGATAAAACAAGTTGTCGAATATTCTTAGTGTTAGTTTGGGAAGAGACGGTTGAGCTGAGCGATAGTTTCACGCGGTTAGCAAAGACAGCTGTACATTAATTTCGTTGATTTTGAAAAGGCTTTTGACAGCATACATAGGGACAGTTTATGGAAAATACTGAGGGCTTATGGAATTCCAAGCTGCATAGTGTCAATCATAAAAAGCCTCTATGCCAACTTTACGTGTAGTGTTGGGCAGAGCAACCTAACCTTTGAGGTGAAGACAGGTGTACGACAGGGATGCCCTTTATCAACCACTCTATTTTTAACATTCATAGACTGGTTGATGCGACAGACAACAGAGGGCAGTCCAAGAGGAATAAGATGGACTACATTTTCTACATTATAAGATCTGGAATATGCAGATGACATTGCACTACTAGCACATTCACATCAACACATCCAGGAAAAAACTTACAGACTTAAAAAGTTTAGCCAGCAGGTGGGCTTGAACATCAATTTAAGGAAGTAAGAGGTCATGACGCTCAATGTGAGCAACCCTGATCCCATGTCAGTAAGGAATCAGCAACTGGTACAGACAGACACCTTCACATACCTAGGATGCATAGTAACACCAGACGGCGGGGCAGGCAAAGACATCAACATCAGAATGAATAAGGCAAGAACAGCCTTTTTTAGCCTAAACAACATCTGGAAGTCCTCTCAATACAGCACAAGTACAAAATTAAGATTATATCACAGCTGTGTGCTTTCTGTGCTTCTCTATCGTGCAGAATGCTGGAGAGTTACAGAGAAGGAAATGTCGAAATTGTCTTCTTTTCACACAACATGCCTAAGAAAAATTCACCAAATCTTTTGGCCGAATACCATCACCAACCAAGATCTGCTTACTCGGAGCAAGCAAAAGGACAAGCACACCATCATAGCTGGCAGACGCTGGAAATGGGTTGGCCATGTCGTCAGTAGAGATCCCGATGCCATCACTAGAACAGCTATGCTTTGGACCACTGAAGGAAAACGAAAGAGAGGCCGACCAAAATTAACCTGGCAGAGGACTGTGGAGGCTGAGATGCAAAGAATGAACCAGAGTTGGGGCACTGTACGAAGGCTGGCCACCGACCGAGCAAAGTGCAATCAATTTGTTGTTGCCCTACAAGACGCCACTAGGCGTGATGGCCACTAACTGCATTGACGGTCGGCGGCTAAGGATCAAAGAAGAAGAAGAAGTTCGAATGGTACAGGGTTCTATTTCGTCCATACGCTCGGAAATTCTGGTACCTACGGACATGAGAGTTCGTATTTTGCAACATGCCCACAACTCTCAGTGTGCAGGACATATGGGATTTTCCCGAACTAAATCTAGGGTTCTTTCTTCCTTCTTTTGGCCGGGCGTAAATAGAGATATAACTATTTATTGTCGCTCCTGCAAAATATGTCAGGAGGTTAAGCCACGAGGTCTACGCCATGCAGCACCTATCCAAGCTGCAGATATTCCTATTCGTCCTTTTCAGAAAATGGCAATTGACATTATTGGTCCTTTTAAAGTCAAATCTGCCAGGGGACACCAATACATCCTTACATGTATCGATATGTGTACGCGTTGGCCAGAGGCTATACCTCTTAAGAACATTTCTTCTGCTGATGTAGCAGATGCTCTTTGGCTAATTTTCTCGCGTCTGGGTTTTCCCAAACAAATCTTATCTGATCATGGCACACAATTTGTGTCAGACTCTATGTCTCAAGTAATGGCCATGCTCCACATTGACAGGTCTCTAAGCAGTGTGTTTCACCCTATGTCAAACGGTTTGGTTGAGCGTCAAAATAGAACGCTTAAAAATTTACCTGGGAAGATAACTGATGATTATCCTCAGGATTGGGACAGGATTTTACCCGCTGCACTTTTCGCAATTCGGGAAGTGCCAAATGAGCATACTGGTTTTTCACCATTCGAGCTCGTTTTTGGTGCGCAACCTCGTGGTCCCATGTCGTTACTTCACGGCCTATTAACTGCTGAGGATATTAACGATGACACTCAATCTTCTTACGAATATGTCATTGCTCTCAGACAGAAAAGTATTGATGCATGTAGGTTAGCTACTTCAGCATCTGAGTCTGCCAAGGAGAAAGCGAGGCTCTTTGCCAATGGATACAGGTGTCTACGACAACTCTATCCTGGTGATGAGGCATTTGTATTACTTCCTCGTAGGGATAATCGACTTCTTATTTCCTGGAAAGATCCTTATACTATTGTCTCAAGAATTTCTGACGTCGACTATGTTGTCTATGTTGATGGGAAGCATAAAACCTACCACATTAATATGCTGAAAGAATTTCATGCCCGTCCATACTATCTACAGTCAGTTTTTCAGGCGACCGACGATCCTCCAGTTCGTCATAATCAATATTCATCTTTGTCTGTTATTCAGAAGGAAGAGGCTACTTTCTCCGATGTAAATCTCCCTCTTCCTGTTATTCCTTTACATCCAACAGAATCATGATAAAATATGACTATTTCTTCGGAGTTACCTTTAGAAAGACAGCAGCAAGTCTCTTCTTTATTGCAGAATTTTCAGGACGTCCTTACCGACATTCCTGGTCAAACATCGGTCATTACTCATGACATTATACTCACTGATTAAGAATCTATTAGAGTTAGACCTTACCCAATTCCATTACACTTTCAAACTCAAGTTGAAAAAGAATTAGATGAAATGTTACATTTAAATATAATTGAACCATCTACTTCGGCATACTCCTCTTCTATGGTTATTGTCAGAAAAAAGACAATAACATACGTCTTTGTGTCGACTATCGTAAATTGAATCAAGTGACTAAGTTTGATGCAGAACCAATGCCTTTGTTGGAAGATCTGCTCATCAAACTTTCTAATTCCCTCTTCTTTACTAAACTTGACTTGTCCAAAGGATACTGGCAAGTCCCACTTACTGAACGCGCCAAACTTCATACTGCCTTTTCAACACCTCGTGGTTTGTTCCAATGGAACGTTATACCTTTCGGGCTCGTCAACGCCCCGGCTACATTTGTACGTTTGATGCGTCGAATTCTTTCTCATCGTCCAGATGTTATTGCGTATCTCGACGATATTTGCCTTTTTAGTAATTCTTGGGATGATCACTTTAAAGGTCTTTCTGAACTTTTGTCTACACTACGGTCCCACAATTTGACGGCTAAACCGTCTAAAGCCCATGTTGGGTTTAGCAACATCTGTTTTTTGGGCCACCGTGTTGGTCATGGGCTCTTGCAGACTGAGGATCATAATACTTCGAAGTTCCTCTATATCACTACTCCTAAGACCAAAAAACAGGTTCGTAGTCTACTAGGTCTAATTCAATTTTATGGAAGATTTATTCCACACCTATCATCGATCACTGCACCTCTTTCTAGTCTATTGAAGAAGGGATCGCCTAACATAGTATACTGGTCCCCAGAATGCCAGATTTCTTTAGAGAAAATTAAGATGTTATTTTAATCTGCCCTTATCTAGCGACTACCCAATTCAGATAAGCATTTTATTCTTCGCAGCGACGCCTCATCGACAGGGATTGGGGCCGCATTGATTCAAGAGTATTCTGAAACTTTGCATCCAGTGATGTATGTCTCTAGGAATATGACTGCGGCAGAACGGAACTATTCTGTCCTAGACTGTAAATTGTTAGCAATGGTCTGGGCGGTTCTGAAGCTTCAAAGATTCCTTCTTGGCGCACATTTTATAATAGAGACTGACCAAAAAGCTCTCACAGCTATACAGAATAAGGACTTAAAGAGCTCAAGATCCACTCGGTATGATTTTTCGCTACAGCCCTTCCACTTTTCTATACGAGCTATTCGAGATTCGAATAATGTGATGGCAGACATATTGTCTCGATGCCCACATGATTCTGTTTAACTACTTTCTTCTAGATGTGCTTATAGATTTTGATATTACTTTATATACCCACGACTCTATAATGCATTATCGCACACTGATAGAACACTTTTGACCCTATTTAATTCAAGATTCTAGTTTACGCTGTGTTACTTTCTCTGTTACCCTTTCTTATGTAACGGAGGAAGGTTTGATTAACATCGTACAGGGGTCGGAAGTTTACAAAACCACACGCGGTAGGTTAAATTTAAAGTTAATTGTTGCCTTTCATAAAATCCTACCGTTATTAAAATAGTGATTTTCATTTGTGTTTTTTCACAGCGACGGCTTTCCCATGAGAATCAGAGTTGCTATGTTACGTGATTAGGCTATTACTTTTCAACCTGTTGTATATGTCGCCTTGGGCAAGTTTTCCTGTTCCAGTGAAGACAGACAGAATTTTGCCGCCACACAAGATGCTTATGTATCCTCATGCTCACAAGAGTTGTCAAGATCACTGGAGCTATGGATATTTATAGTATATGTTTAATTTAAGACAATGTATTATTTACTTTTTATGCACCATGCCATTGCCATATTGTTCTTGTATGACTGTGTTTGGTATAAACATTGGACGTGTTACAATTATAGTGGTAATGCGATTTAAATTTAGATTATCATTACGATACATTTCGGTATTATACTTTGGAAAGGTGTTTTTCTGACATTGTGAGATATTTTCATTACCCAGCGCTTGGTTGTGAGCTAGAGGTAACTATTTGTAGCAGTATTGTTAATTTTGATGTCTATAATAAGTTCTTCATTTGTACTGCATAAGTTTAGTAACTTGGCTATTCTTGCATATTATGCTATTTTTAAATGGTAGCTAGCTATTTGTTCTTTGGATTAGATATGCATTGTTTTTTCTAGTATATATTGTTTTGCCGTAATAGTGTTTATTTATACAATGCATTGTTTAATTTTATGGTTATCATGTTGTATCAATGTTCTCTTTTCCTACTCTCATTTCATTGTATTCTTTCTTTGCTGGTCATTCTTCATTTTATTCTATCTCTTCTTTTACTATCCACTTGTTGGTTCTTTTTTTGTTTATGCTTCCATACTTCATCTACGTTTGCATTTGATTCTAGTTACATACTTCTTCTTCATACTCTACTCACACTTCCATTCCTTTATTGTTAGGTTAATTGTATGACTTAACATAATATAATTATTTGTTGTAGATATTAGAATGTCATGGACCTCACATTTGTGTTTGATGTAATTGTAAAAAAAATAAAAAATAAAAATGATATCTTTTTTTCTCCGGGGGTCGGTGTAGTCTGTTAAGTCATGTTTTATTAATGGGAGTTAGGTGTTAAAGATTTATATGTATGGGTCGGATTTTTGTACACACGTTAGTTAGCACGCTTTAGTAATGAGATAATTTTTTGAGTTGGTGGCTTATTGCTCGATAATTTTTGAATACAGCGCAACTGTGTGGTCGCAAGTGGTTTTTTTTAATATGATAAAGCAAGTTGTCGAATCTTCTTAGTGTTAGTTTGGGGAGAGACGGTTGAGCTGAGCGATAGTTTCACGCGGTTAGTCCGCGCATGAGTAATTTTTACTGAGCTGTTCTGAGATGCAGTAATCTCGGAACAGTACGTTCCTGGCATGGCTTCGGGATGGTGACTATCCATCTCGCTAGTGTGTTCCAGTGGGTTCTTTTTGTAAAGGAGAATATTTGATAAAGTGCAGAGTATATATATACACATATATATATATATATATATATATATATATATATATATATATATATATATATATATATATATATATATATATATATATATATATATATATTATCGAAATAAAGATAGAGAGATTTACGTGAATGTTTTTCTCCCGGTGTATTTGTCATACAAAGCCTTGGATTGCACGGGCTTATTGTTATACTGCATTTTGTTGTTCAAAGCTTGGATTATGATGGATTATTGATGTACTGCATTTATTACTCAAGCATTGGTTTATGATGGCTTATTGTTGTACTGCATTTGTGTTGAAAGCCTTGGATTTACTATGCTGGCTTGTTTATGTATAGTACTGATTATTCAAACCCTTGGAAGCAGGTCAGCCCAAGTTATGTTATTATGAACCGTGAATCATGCGGTCCCGGTTAACGGATATTTGGATTTATTCACCCGATGCTGTGTGTTTATACTCTGAACTATTTATACCATGATGTCTACGTCACTGTGTCGGTAATAAAACGTGTATAACGTTTCCAGTCGTTTCAACATTTCCTGACTCTTACGTTTACTGTGGTGTGTGGTTCCAGTCTGTGTTGGTATGCCAGAACCCTTTGTATTCGCGTATGTTGACAGTCACTCACTCACACACCGATCGGCCATCCGTAAGCCCGACCTAAGCTGATCGTCATTATCAGCGTATATATATATATATATATATATATATATATATATATATATATATATATATATATATAGATATATATATATATATATATATATATATAAGTTAGTTGCTTATCCTTTACAGGACGTGGCAATCAACCCCAGCTTTTATTGGCTGTTTGTGATTTTTCTAGGCAATTTTTACGTTCAGGAGTTTGCCATTGCTTTCTGAACGGTACGGCGCTTAAACTATTGTTAAAAATCCACACAAAGCGATCTGCTACCAAACCGCCTGCAGCAGGTTTCGAACCTGATATATCTGGATTATGAAACTGCGTTCATATCCATTAGGCCACAGACGCCGACATATATATATATATATATATATATATATATATATATATATATATATATATATATATATATATATATATATATATATATATATATATATATATATATATATACAGTAGACATTCAAAAATCCGGCAACCTCCGGACCTGAGGAGTGCCGGATTTTTGAAGATGCCGGATTTTTTATGGTTATATATTATGTATATATTTAACAGAAAATGACTACCTGTACACTTTATCTGCGATCGACAATGTTTACGTTTTACACCACTTCTTTTATTTGCTGAATCCATAATGGGGCTAAACAGCAGCAAATAAATGATAACATGAGAAGGAATGAGCAGGAATGCCTGTTAACACGTGCAAGCAAGACCCACCAGCTGCATCAAAACATAAACGGCTCCAGAAAACAGTGGCGCTCCAACGCGGTAAATTTAAAAATGCGCTCCGAAATCCATGCCGGAAATCTGAAGGAACCGGATTATCGATGGCCGGATTTTTGAATGTCAACTGTATATATATATATGTTTATATATCAGCATTGCCTTCTTTCCACCACTATAAACTTGACTTAGAAGCCGAAGTATTGGCCAGTCTTAATCTGATGCTGAAAACAAGTGTTAAAGAAATTAAACTGGTAACACTATGGTTTCTACTTCTTTTAGTTTTACAACCATAATGCGCTCCGAGACAAAGTTCCATCCCTTGATACTATCTTTTTAGTTTTTGGCCACAATGCAACCCACGCCCCCTTTAGCTCTTTCAGATGTGGGGACACCACTGTAGAGCAGCGTGTTGCCATCGAGATCCATGACTCCTTGTAATTTTTTCTTTTTTTTTTCGTTATAGCCAGGATTTTTAGTTTTGCTTTCCTCATCTCTTCCACCAGCTCCTCTTTTTTCCAATTTATACTTCTTGTGTTCCAAGTTCCATAAGTCGTAGTCCGTAGTCCGTTCCAGTTCGTCGCCTTTAGAATCAGTCCGGTTTTCTCTCTTGTAGTTATCGTAATCAAAAGTTTAAAGCAAACAGGTGATTGGCCTGTTGTGCCTTTGCGTGGTGGAGGGGCTGTTTGTGTGTGTGGGTGTGTAGTTGTTAAAGTCTGTTTGTCTTAAGCTAGGGATGTAAACTTTTTTATATGGTCTAAGGGAGATTACAGGTTGTAATACTTTTTGGTACAGGTCTGATTTAGTGGTTATCTCCCTTGACTTGCCATTTGTTCATTTAAGATTTTCTGTTCGAAGATTTTTCTAGAACAGTTTACGAGAACGTTGCAGATTGTTCTCGAGTGAGCTAAACTCACGTCACGCGCTTATTCGCGCATGCGTGTTGGTTTGGCGGGACCGGGTGACTGTATCTCGTGACAGCCGGCCTGGGCGTTTTGAGCTGAGAAGGTGTTCAGCCATTTTTTGTCTGTCTGTGTGATCGGGGAACAGAGTCTTTTGTGTGATAGAAATGTTTGAGATTTCCCCTGAGATATTTCTGTGATATTTCTGAGAGCCTAGGATGGCGTATGTTTAAGTGATTTATTTCTGGATGGCAGTAAAGGTAAAAGTACTTTTGTGCTATTTTGTAGCCAAGAACTTATTGTTATGATGTTACAAGCCCAAGATGGTTGGCTGATATTGAGGTGGCTTACTCCTGGTGCGGTCTGCTGAAGTTTAAGAGCACATATATATTGTTAGCACTGTGATACCCACAGTCTGCTGGAAGAGGCTTATTTTGCCAGAGATGTACATGACTTATTTTGTCAGAGGAGATACAGAGAATTATATATATTTGGAAGCCCGGCACTTATGCGGCTTATTTTGCCAGAGATTTGCATGACTTATTTTGTCAGAGGAGATACAGAGAATTATATATATTTGGAAGCCCGGCACATATGCGGCTATATTTTGCCAGAGTCTCTGTCGTATTGGATGCAGTGAATTAATATTATCTACATGATGTTGATGTGCTTGAACCTTGTCCCAATGACAGTATATATATATATATATTGATGTCAACGTATACGTGTTGTATCGTAATAAATAGTTGGAATCGTACAAGCCGTTTTCAACCTTCTTGACTTCTACATGTGGTATGAGGGTATGTGTGTACTATAAATAGTTGATCAAGGACCTATACACATTCGCGTCTATGGACTTATCTATACCCCACACACCATGTCGGCCACTCCTGATCATCACTTCATACCACCTACAATAAACTTACTTGCGACAGTAAACAAACATCGCTTTGCAACAGTAGTGTAACTTATATTTCATATAGGGAGAGAAAGGTCGTCTGATATTAAAATATAGTCGTATAGATAGGCTGGACTAGAGGAACCACTCACTCCAGAGACTGATCTTCCTCTTACACTATCATTCGTGAAAATCCATTTCTTACACCTTTATTCTCACATATTTACCACTATCACCTCTGCTCAGACGGGACCATAAATATCTTCTGAACTATCTATCTAAAAATTCACGACACTTCTCCAGGATTCAGAAGTAGACTGTAGCCTAAAATTGTCCACAGTGTCTCTGCTCTGACCCAAGTAAGATGACCTCTAAAGCGAAAATTCTGAGAACCGTTGCCCTAGTTCCTTTGTAATCTTAATCTGCTAGTCCTTCACCTTTTCCAAACTCTCCTAGCTAAGCCATTCCTGTCTACAGCCATTAATAATGCTTTTCTTGTCTGGTAGTTAAAAAAAAAGAAAGAAAGAAGGAGATAACCTGTCAAATGTTGTGTCTAGTTTCTTTGCGTGCTACTTTCAGAGAAGGGACTTATGTGAACGATTCTGACAGCATTCGTTACGCTAACAAGGCCGTTGACCAATGCCTGTGGCACGTTGTTAGAACAATTTTTTGGGAGTGAGAGAAAACAGAAAAGAAGTCCCGATTTTTAGCAACAATATTCAGTGTCATTGTTTCACTGGCGCAATAATTCAAGTTAATATTCTTGTCAGGAGAAACAGAATAAGAAATTATGAGAGCAGAAGAAATGTTACAACTATATTATATCCTCCAACGAAGACAGGGAGAAACAGAAAAATAAAGTGGTTTGGCCATCTTTATTAGAATGAAGCCCGATCATTTACGACCATGTGAATAATTCTTCTTTTTCTTCGTCGTCGTACACACTCAGACGTCAACTTGAATTATTTCAAAGAAAGCAGTAGTCGGTTTGAGGCTATTTTAATCTCCGTATAGCTTTGCCACGAAAGGTACTGGTGTAGGCCATATGCGCTTTCTCTGTTCCGCATATCTTGGACAACATTAAAGCGGATGTTCAGCAGTCATGTTATCAGTGTCACAAGTGCACTGATTGGTAGTTCCTATCTTTAACTTGTTGAATAGATGGTATCTCAATCTGTTGTGGCCAGTGCGAAGTCTGTAGATTACCACTTGTTCTCTTCTGTTGAGCTGGTAGTAAGCATCATTCTGTGTGTGACCTGGATGCTCTACATCCCATCTGTTTCTGTATTTGATTCTGATAAAACTCTTTGCCTCCTCGAAAGTTATGCTTGCATCAGGCTGAAGTAGATTTCTGCATGTGAATACAAATGAAGAAGATGTGGTTTCCGGGACTTAGGAAGACCAAAAAGCAGATCATTACCATGAATGTTTAGCTTCCCAACAAGCACATTCCTTCAATAAACTTATGCCAAGTCTTCCTGTTCCGAGTCACGTGTTCTATTCAACTGACCTGTCCATGTTGTTTGTTGAAGTTTTTTTAATCAAATTTTTTTTCTTAACCAAATGAGATAACCAGCCCCATACCCAACCCCCCTTAGTCGCTTTTAATTATTTGCATGACAGGGAACAGTTTTACTATTTCCCCCCCCCCCCCCCCCCCCCCCCCCCCCCCCATCCCTTTCGGTGAAACAAGGTGCAGATTTATAATATACAACATGTACACTAGCTCACACCAGCCAATGCGATTCACTTGGCCCAGTGACGAAAAAGTCGGCTGCCAACAACACTTAACATCAAAATTGGACTGGGAAAGTAAGAAAGTAAGTATTCACGATCCAATGAAAAAAAATTGAAGTGTATTATTTCCAGGAATAATATCCACCTTTAACGTTCAAGTTTGTTTCAAGTTCGTACATTTTACATAATGTCTGATAAAAATAGGTTCGCGTGCAGTGTAGAAAGGAAGTTGTTTAACCAGGATCTGAAACTGAACACATATCAGCTAGACTTTCGTTTACAATTTATCGGAGGACTAAGTCGGGACTCGTAACAAATATGCGATCGATAAAAGGACAGGATTTACATGTCAATCAAAGTGATATATCCAATGATTTACTGTCTTATTTTCACTCCCAGTAAACGATGTAATGAAATCTGAAATGGCTTTGGCTAGAAGAGAAGAAGTCCGTTAAACCCAAGAGGAATTGTTTGCTTTCGTGACTTGCTGACATCAAACTGTGTTAAAAGAAGTTTAAATTGTAGGAGCTGGTGCTTGTCCTGAATTATAAACAAGAATAAGTTCAGCGATTCGTTATAGGTGGGTTTTAACGTTGTCGTAGATTTTTGATAGGTATTTAAGATACCTAATACTTGTGTTGTATCTTCTGGAACAATCTTTAGGACACACACACACATAGCAAATCCAGTTTTATTTTTGGCAAAGAGAACCCCAGCTCCTCAAAGACAGGTTAACTTCACTTCTCCGGGGAGCGTTCCCTTTGTTATTTTTTTATTTAGGATTACTGTTTATGTCACATTAATTTTGTCCAGGTAAGAAATTTAACAGCGCTCACAGTGTCAATAGCTTGAGATTTCCAGTACATAGAAATGACAGGTTGGTGACTTCTCTCAGTATAAAATTCTTTGTCACACCACAAATGGTCAAACGTCGGCAGATGTCAATGTTTGTTAGGTCACCGCAACGGGCTGACTGTAAATGAAATTGGAAAAAGAAATCTGGATCTATATGCCCAGTTACAAAGTCACTCTTAATGGTCTTGGGTTTGTATTCTGTCTCTTTCTGGGTGTAAACACAACCCCAGACAGGTTCACCTTTGAAGAGCCAGATACTACGTAAGAATGTTCTTTTGTATGGTTACTCTCAGATTTATATGGAAGCCGCTGGTAAGGTTTAGGGTTTGACCCAATACTGCGTAAAGGAGAAAAAAATACAAATACTTAACCATAATATAGTATTAGAAATAATTATATATTTCGTCAATACTCATAATGAACAGTGCATTTAGTAGTTGGTTAAAATATTCTCTGACTGGTTACTAGCAATTAATTAAATTTATTTTATAGCTGGAAGAGTTTAGCTAGAAATTATTATTTATTCTGCTAGCCTATGTAACACGGTAAAACCTAGAGAAATATAAATGACGGACCCATCTAGTAAATCACTCTGCACAGAAAATCTAGTGAAATATAATTATCTTCACACAAACTTCTAAGACTATCTCCAACTAAAAACTAAGAAACTTCACTAAGACAAGTGATTCTAGAAATCGAGCTAGATGTCTTTAAGATCTGCGGAGTACTGAATAATGGACTTTCAAAAGCTGTAGAATATATATTAAATTGGAAGAAATTCGCTCAGACATGTTACTTTTTGCGCCTTCGCTCAGATCTTGGGGAATACGTGAATTCAAAGCCATTATTTCACACTAAAACCGAAACCAGAACCCACGCTCTCGCTTAGATGAGGCATCGGCAATTTGTTAATCAGTGTGAGTTTTCCATTCTTCGATCGAATTCGTAAATCAAAGATCATTCTCCCACTTTAGACCGACCCCAGACTCTCTCTGCCCGCGTACAGACTCGCTTGAGATCCGGCGTAACGTAATTTGCTAATCAGTGCAAATTTTACACGTCTCTGCTCGTATGGGCCATTCTAGCGAGCAATGTCCTTTGATCTCGTCGATCCGTAGCTTAATCACGTTCCGTCTCTCCCTGTTTTGATCCCTTTTACGGCGATTTTCAATCGCTGGCGTTTAATTACAGGTAACCAGCTCACGTTAGCTAAAAGGGTCTGTTTTTAAACATTCCTAAGAAAATAGAGAACAGAAAATAAATTAGGTGTGCTAAACTAGAAAAAGAGACAGATCTCTGAGTGTAGGAGGGTTTTTATGTTAACAAACGTGCGTAGGTGAAAGAAAAATGAAAATGATGAAATAGATATATGAAAGCTATTATCATAATATGTCACAAACGTGCCCATGTGGAAATATGTAGAGAGACGTAAGACAGGCGGAGTGAACGTAGGAACTTTTTTTTCCAAGGGTTGAGATTAATTTCAGCTAGTTGTTAAAATGTGGGTTCTAATGTGCCCGCGTACAAGTAGACAGAGAGACTAAGAGAACAACGAACTTTATTTTCAAAGGATTGAGAATTGGACGCGCAGGCCCGTTTGACATTCTGCCCTTCCTTTATCTCATCTTTTAAACTGTATCCATTCATTCTCACATGTCATCATCATCATCATCATCTTCATCATCATGAGCAGCAGCATTTACTTTTGCGCTCCTTGCAAAGCATAGCGCCTTCTTTGCAGCTGGTCCCGTTGCAGGAAAGTTACGCCATGCTCTTGCGCAAGTGGTTTGTGGCAATTCGTTTTACATGATGAGGTTGCTAGCCCCAAACACAACCTCATATTACACGCTTTGTACAAAATATCTGAGGTTTCAGGAGTCCTATGCTTTCTTTGTCTATTTAGAGGCCCCAAGGAACTATATAAGGTTCTGTCTGAAATAATGATATAGAATACTGACTATTTCAATTTCATTTTGAACAAGCTTTTTACTGTAAAAAATTATCATAGATTTTTTTATGCAAAGAAACTGATTACTTTATCAGTAAATTTATTACAGGTTTGTTTATTTATCTACTGGTATTTCAGTATGACTGTGTACGTTTAACGAGTCTCTTGTAATAAATTATGTTATTTGATTGCAAAAATGTTAATTATGCGTTACATTTTTATAAGAATGGGTTGTTGCCCCCACTGGACAATCAAATGGGACCGTAGTCGTCACTGAACAAACAAAGAGGACCGTAGCCTTCACTGTAAAATCACAGGGGATCGTAGCTGCCGTACATTTTTAGATAGGTAAAGAGATATTTGGTCCCGTCTGAGTAGAGCAGCAGGTGGGGGGTATATGAGAAAGAAAGGTGTTATAATAGATTCCACGAGTGAATAGATTAAGGTGAAGATCTGTCTCTGGAATGAGTGGTTTCTCTAGTCCAGCCTATCTTTACGACTATCTTTAGTATAAGACGATCTGTCAAACCTCCCTATAAGTATAATTATAAGTTTACTACTCACACACACACAATTATGTGACAACAAGACACACAAACGTGAAAAAAACTATGGTAAATGGATATGGGTCTGACCAAAACACAAGTTAAGTTCTTGTTTAGTTTATTATCACTTAAACTTTACAACATCAAACATATAGAAATCAATATAATCATGTTTACAGACATGGGAAGTTACCCAATAAGTGTTCTCCCCCCTTGTTGAGAAAAAAAGATCCCAAAAGAAGTTAATAACCCAAAAGGTCAAAGATTAACACTAGGTTATAGAATAGACAGTAAAGAAAAGAACAAAGTTCCTACTTAAGCTATCCAGTAAAATAACAGTATTTGCAAAGAAAATAAAGGATAGTACAGTTTCCGTAACTAGAAAATATTCACTCTTGCTCTGTCTTTCGTGGTTTCATCAATCATGCCTTACCTAAACTTGGTATAACCCTCTTGAACGTAAACATCCAAGCATATGTATCACGATCCAGAAGTTTTATCCTCCGAAGTGGGCCACAGTCCCTCCACAAATAATTAATTTTTATAATGGGGTACGCCTAATTTGGTGGTTGATTCTTGGATATGCAATGTCACAAATAGTTCATGTAGAAAAAAATAAACCGCAATCTTGTGTTCACAGTAGACAATAGACAGTAATTCCAATAGCTAAAGAAAAAAACATCTGGTTGCTAAACTGTTAATTAAGATGATGATGATAAATCATATCGGCTTGCTCTGGGGTGAGTGCCGATTATGAAACAGCGTATTCTCCTGGATAAAATCCACTTGGAAAAACGACTGTCAGAAGTCATGAAAAATGTTAAGTATATTGCCACAGCGGGCTGATAAAATTGAATAAACAATCTGGGTATTTTGTGAGTCCAGTTAACTCAAATTTACAGTTAAAATGTTAGTTTGTCGCCTTGGCATTTCCTGTTCACACCTGTACTGGGGACGAACGTCAAGGAAAAACGACAACTATTACTCCTTCAGTAACTGAGGAAAGGACCACAATAGAAAACCTCTGGCCGTGGATTTTGATCCGATACTATATTAGGAAGAAAAAGAACAGTTAACCACAATCCCAATATCCTATACTATCACGCGTAAGGGTATGATCTTTTATCCTCTCCGTCACCTAATTAAATTAAAAAGCACACGGGGTCTTAGCCTATCTTATCGCGCTTCACTTAGCGAGTACAGGTTGGGTTTTAGGCATGCCGCCTCCGCAACGCCCCCCGGCCCGGTAAAACAATCAGCGCACAATGTCAGTTATAATTTAATTATAACTACGCGCCCTTAACAACTATCGTCTGTCATTACTAGCTATTTGATTGTCGGCGTCTATTGTTTTGACACATGATATTAAACACTAGCCATTTAGAAAATTACACAAAATGAAATAGAATGCGAATTCTAATCTGTCACTCATAGCATTATACATAGTCAGCTAAACCGTATCTTCTGGTGTAAAAATGGTTGATGGATTTTTACATTAAACTGAACAACTGGTAAGAAAATATCTACCCGTTTGCTTTTTCACTAGTCTTAACGCTAGGGAATCACAGTGAATTAGAAATGGTAAAACTTTAACACATTTTAACACTTAAGCACAACTTATTATTATTACCAGAGATCAGAATAAATCCTCACGAAGGCTATTAACGCACTATTCCACATAGGTTTTAGCGTACGCATTCAGACTATCCAAAATTTTCTGAGAGACCTGATAAATGACTTGGAGAGAACGCCGTATATATACAGATTTTGTGTAATATCTCTAAAGGATGTGACAATTCACACTTTCGACATAGCAGGGAAAATCGAGGAGCTTCATTTCCGAGATAAAGGATTTTACGGTTCGCTCTACTCGCGATGCCGAACGACATCAAAAGACATGGGCCGTGTGAACGGGCCCCTTTTAGATTTCCGTCCGTTTCCGCAGATCAAAGATTTACGTCCCCTGAAATGCGCGGAACTCAAAGGTGGGCGGGAAGTATTATTATCGCTCTTGTATTTCTTCAAGGATTTGGTCTTTTCCCCACGTGCGTCTGTCTAATGGCCAATGATTGGCAGATTAGCTCGCGTGAGAACTAAGGTAAACAAACCAGGTTCGCTCCCCTTGTTAAGACTGCCAGGTGCGAAAGGTAGTAAACACTCATCAGCGCATGTAAAACAGGAAAAATAGGCGTGGCTTCAAAATATGAGTCAGACAGATAGCGAAATTTGTGGTTTTTGCGTAGCAGAATTATAAACACTAAATGGGGAAGCAAAGGTGGTCGGATTACTGTAGGATTACTGAGGCTATATTTACATTATACGGCACAGTAGCCTTGACTGTAAAATCAAAGGAGATCGTAGCCGTCACTGTAAAATCAAAGGGATCCCTGGCACAAGAAAGATTAAGATCCTCTGACATAAATGTTTTCCCTCTGATTTTTCCTGGTAGAAGCGGGAAGTTTGACCAAACGAGGTAGGTCTTTTCTTTTACGTTCAGAACTCGCTACGTTTCTAATTGGTCTTTCGGTTATATTAAAACGCCTGTAGAAACACTGAGCACTCTAAAGATTTACTGTAATAAAATCATTTCTATTTTCAGACTTCCGAATTCCTTAAATTTAGAATAAGTCCAGCCTATCTGTAACTTATATCTCTGCCGCACTATCTGCCTCCTGTAATCTCAACAAAGGAGCGCTGGAAAATTAAAACCATATATTGTACACAATGGTAAGCTAACTTCAAAGAAAATATAGCTTTCTATCTTATACAGTTCACGAATAAAATGAATTTTGCTTAGCTAGCTTGCGGGTTTCCATTGGGGAATGAGGTGAAAATACAAATAAACCTCGGGACACCGAGCTGCTTTCAGTACATGTAGAAGAGGGATAGTCCGAAATTTACCTAAGCTAAACATTCTTCGCCCCTTCTTTCCATTCTGTGACGTAGATATCTACCAAATGACGCAATGGGATCTAAAGGTAGATCAAGATCGACCGTGTAGCTGACCCCTGCTATAAAATACTCATACATATCTGTTGTTTATTTGACAATCTTTTTTATTTTCCTTTTATCTGAGAGTCGAGTATCAGAGTCACTAATTTCTCGCGGAAAAGCTATCGGTTTGAAACTAAACAGTCTACCCAGCTGTAAATAGATACCTCATTCTGCTACTGTGCTAGGGACGGCAAAGGCAGTGAGGAAATAAACTCAACTTCCTTTTATCTATAATCATCAGTATGATTATTCAGCTCTTCTACGTTAGCAGTGGCCTTCAGTTATCCTGTCTCCAGATCGTTGCCATGGTTATATGAGTTGTGTCAACTATGTGTATGTGAATTTGTCTTCTTCTTCTTCTTCTTCTTTCTCTGTCTTCTTCTTCTTCCTCTTCTTCTTCGTTCATATTTGTTAGTCATGCTAGATCTGCAAGCATTTTCCACATGTTTCTGTCCGTGCGCGGACATTGAACTAAAACCTTCTATGTGTAGTTTGATATCAACATGTTTGTTCCTGTCAAATCCATCCTTCCCAGCCGGATACATTTCATCTCCGAAAAAGGCCATTATTATGTGCATCAAAGTTTAAACTTCCTTGTCCTAGGTCATAAATAAAATAACGTGTTGACCTTTCTATTATTGTATGTTTGCCTCTTCATCTAACTTTCAATAATCAAAAGCTTTCTGCGTAGTATAATGTTACCGATCATTAAAATCTCGACGAACTCCGTGCGATTGATATCAAACACTGACAACAAGGGGAAAAAGGGAGATAAAGACTATTACACATGAAAGGAGATACCTTAAAAATGTTGTTAATGCCAGCATGAAAGAGAAAATGAGAATTTAAAACATCAGGAAGTTTGGGACATAACACCATACTTCCGGTAGGGCATACAATGAGAGACATTAAATAGAAGGGTTCCGATACAACTCTGTAATACAATTCCCCCCCTTCCAGGCCAAGTGAACACTTCAAAAAAGAAAAAAAAATTGCCTAACAGTAGGTAAAAGCAACCCATCTAAGACTGAAGAAAATAAATAAATAAAAAGCAGAAACTATATTAGACAACCCTACTCCACGACAAAATGTTGAAGGATATCACGTTAATTCTAAACAATATGGCCATGGAGTGGTTTTTGTTCATTCTGTTTTATTTATTAGACAAAAAGTGTTCTGTTCAGCCCCTGATATGTTTTAATTAAGGTATGTGGAGTTTGTAACTGAATATAGCATATTTAGTTGTTACCGTGTGTTTACCAACAACCTTCTGCCAAATTATCTATTCCATCTGTCACAAAACGTTTTGTGCATGTACTGTTGCGCCCTTCTCTCTCTCCCTCATTGTCCTATTATTGGATATATTTTATGCCCATACATTTTGCCTAGCCGCTCCCAGACATGTTTACGTTCCACCATGTGAAATCGTCGTATGACAAGGGTAATTAGACAGGTCAGCAGATAATACTTTTATCACCTAAGTCGTCTAGCCACCTTTGATAGAGACGATCTGTGTTGATCCAAGATGGTCCCGACCGCTCCTCATAACAATATGACCCGGCAGAGTACGGAAGAAAGCCATGTTGTTTGTCTGAGCTGCCGGCGATCAGTATTTGACCGTCTGGTGGATGCACGAAAACACAGGTGATAATACGTAATCATTTCCGCTGGCCCATCTTTGTATCAATATTACCGATAATCTGTCTGGGGAGCAAATATGGTGGGAAAGCATCAAGACACGAAATAAGTTCACAGACTTCTTTATGAGTTTATATAAAGATGCAATCGGAAGTATTACTGGCTTATTAGAAAGAGGTCACGGGTTGGAATTTTAAAATTTGAAATTTTAAAACTCGCGGGGGATATTATGATTTGACACCCCGAGCCATACAGTTCTAAAGAGCTTACCATTGGCTTGATTTGAGAGCCGGAATAGACTTTAACCTTCATTGGCAAGTAGGTCTAAAAGTACAATCTTGGACTTGACCTGAGAAATGACAATATAATCTAGCGAAATCAGAGTCACACATCAGACTGCATCGTGCGTTAAGCTAGCAATTCACCGGAGCCAGAAAGAAGGATCGGACAAAGGATTCCAAAATTATAAGTGACAGACTGAAGTATTTGGGCAACTTGAAACTTAAAAGTAAACCCGCATTTTAAATACAAAGACTGGAAACTTAAAGCACCAGGACAGAGTATTTGAGCAACATTGAAACTTAAAAGTAAACCCGCATTTTTAAATACAAAGACTGGAGACCTAAGGAATCAGATCACCCGTCATAAGAGGAATACTAGCATTTCCCAGACAAAGTGATTCGAAAGCATCTAACCTAAGTTGCTATATCCATTCTAACTGTGCCAGTATATTGTAGATCCTATTTGGGGTAAGTTGTGAACAAATATTTTAAAATGTGAAATGTAACATGTCTGAACTTGCTTTGTGGTTATACCAGTCATAGGAGGCTGGCAACCTCATCATATGAAAATAGTATATTCATAAACCGCAACAGCAATCGCAGGTGATTGTTTCCTGCTAGACGTACAGAAAACTAACAGCAGAGGTGACCCCAGACTCCGACTGGAGCAGTCATGAGTGATGATTACACCACATGTGCCTGAAGTGTATCGTATCTTGTTGTGAGATATACGTACCTTGTTAATTATAATTCAGGCACGCCATTGCCCTCGTGATGTCCAAGCACATATTTTCTTAGTTTAATACCCAGAAGAATATTGGTGATTTCTAATCATCTTCCCTGAGTTACGCTCATTCACCATCATTCCATCGCTATGTTAACCTGTTAAGACTAATTGATTATTAAATTTGTTACATTTTAAAACAAAACAATCATAGTTGATTCAGTTATTATAGGTATGAAAGCAAACATATGAGCAAGACTCTTTAACATATATACATCTAGACATATATTTATATCTGTAGAGCAAATACTTATAAAATAATTTCGCTGGATTTATACCTGCTGCGGTCTTGAACAGGCTAAAACCATTGCTTAATTCTTCCCAAAAGGCGACGGAAAAGATATAAGTTAATAGTGTTCTGCCATATGCAGCATTGTTCTTGACTTCTGAAAACATCTTGTGGAATTCCCTTACGATAGACGCGTCATTATCCTTCTATCTACAACTCCACCAAGAGTAATCTTTTGCGAAGGTAGACACTTTTGAAGACCCATATTAGATACTCTTGAGTGTTGGCCACTGGTGGACAATTACTGCCGAGCTAAGGGGAGGCAATCAGTGACACCATCTTGTTATACTAGTCAGTTAAATAAGTATGTACATTTTATAGATTAATTACCAAGATTTAAGGATCCATTTTTTAAACGTATTGTTGCAAAATGCGCTGAAACATGAAGACAAATTGTTCGTACATCCAGTACACAGGATTAATGTAGGTGTCTGGTTATCATTAATCAGTAAGTCGTCATTTTCGGTCACAAATGTAATTTTTTGTGTTTACAACAAAAGACTCGCTGAACAAGTGGTTTCAAGAAAAATAATAATTTAGTCGCAATTCATTATTCAGTACCCGACGCCCGGTTGCTCAAATGTGTAAACACAATCTATATTCGCAATTCATTATTTCCTTTTTTAAAACTTTTAGTTTAATGGATTGTTTTTCCACTTAAAAAATAATAATATTGTTTTAGTTGTTATATACAATAAGCTGAAAAAAATATCGGTAAATACTTGAAAGATTAAAATATACAAAGAAAGGGAACTGCATGAAAGTTTCAGCTCTCTGCGATGAGGTTTTGAGCGTCAAAGATTTGAAACGCGACAAATATACAACGTGAATTTGTTCTTAAGTAAAAGTAGTTAATAAAAGTAAAAGATTATGTGTGTATGTATATATACGCGTGTTTATGGAGCAATTTAATATCATTGTTTTTATTTATTTATCACTTAATATGATGTAATTTTTTTTTTTAATTTCATCTTTCGAAATATCATCTTTTGTTTTTTCATTATTTAAGATATTTATAATTTATTATTCAGCAAACAATTGCTGATTTCATTATTATGATGTATTATTAAAGACGAGCTTTAACCTTCTCAGGTTACTCAGAACGAATAAGAGCGTCCGGATAATCTTCACATGAATCTGCACGATTTTAATGGAAGTAATAAGAGCATAAAACATACTCCCTCCCCAGCATCGTAATAAAAACACCCACTTGCTTATTTGGAAAGTCGTTACAAACGCAGAATTGTTTTTGGGTATTACAAAACACAATCTTGCAATCATGTGACGCAGGTAACCATTAAAGCGTTACTCAAATATAAATGAGAGCAGTTCTGATCATACTATTTTAAGATCTTTCATTTTTTTGACGTTCCTTGCGGAGCATGGAGCTACCACTGCAACTGGTTCTTTGCAGGAAGCCTACACCAGGCAGTCATATGTCCTTTCAGGAAGCCTACACCAGGCAGTCATATGTCCTTGCAGGAAGCCCACACCAGGCAGTCATATGTCCTTGCAGGAAAACTACACCAGGCAGTCATATGTCCTTGCAGGAAGCCTACACCATGCAATCATATGTCATTGCAGGAAGCCTACACCAGGCAGTCATATGTCCTTTCAGGAAGCCTACACCAGGCAGTCATATGTCCTTGCAGGAAGCCCACACCAGGCAGTCATATGTCCTTGCAGGAAACCTACACCAGGCAGTCATATGTCCTTGCAGGAAGCCTACACCATGCAATCATATGTCATTGCAGGAAGACTACACCAGGCAGTCATATGTCCTTTCAGGAAGACTACACCAGGCAGTTATATGTTCTTGAAGAAAGCCAGCACCAGTGAGTCAACAGACAGCAAATTGCGTGGTTTTGCCTTCGCAAAACGTAAACACTAACTGAGGCAGCAAAGGTGGTCGGATCTCTGGAGGATTACTGAAACTATATTTACATACGTGACACTTTGTTGCGGTCAGTTTGCTGAATCTATAGTATGTTAAAATGTACCTGGTTAATTTTGGAGACTTTAATTTAATAGTTTCTTGATCAAAGGGGAGGTACTCATGTTTTACTGGGATTGTAGTTAACAGTCGTGGTTGTCCCACTTGTCTGTTAACCCAGCGTCTAATTTTAGAACCGATGTCAGCTTTTCTTGACATGTTCACCCATCTGAGTTTAGCTCAAGGGTCTAGGGTCACAACGCATGCGCGAAGATTCTGGCGCGATTTAAGACATCCTGTGTTAAGGAGTCGAGCTGTAGTTTTGAAAGGGTCAAGACGGTTTTGGGGAAAGTCCTCTGTGTGTTCGACCAAGACGGTTAAAGATTGTTCCCCAATGTTATATTCTGATGCGCCTAGGAGACGAGTGAGTTTTGTGATCTTTATTCTGAAGAGACATTAAGGTAATTTACCCTTAAAACAGTTTCTTTATTGCCAGAATGATATATGACTTTTTTGTAGCCAGCTAGCGACTTTTCCCTGGGCGGGAAAGAGTCCATCTATGAATACTAGTAATGGAGCTCACGAAGTATTCTAATATTATATGCACTGGGCTTGTGTATGCCCAAAGAACTTTACAGGTGCTGTATCTCGCTATCTGCGGTGATGCCATTTAACAAGGTTTGACTCACCCTGTTTGTTATAGAAATATCACGAAGGCCATCATATCTATAAGCCCGCCATATTGCGCGGCCTGCTGTAGACCCATATATATATTATATTATGTATATATATATATATATATATATATATATATATATATATATATATATATATATATATATATATATATATATATATATATATATATATATATATATATATATATATATATATATATATATATATATATATATCTGACTTACTGATGTCAGAAAGGAGTTGTGTAAACTCACATATTTGCTGTATTTTGCTGTAGCTGACGAAGGTGAAATTGTACGAGATCAGCTTTATTAGATATATGCACCACTGGCTGATGAACTGTATTCATACATGCTATGTCCTGAATTGTCAATAATTATTTTATGTTGATGTCAGCGTACCTGTCGTTGTGATGTATTAAAGTCAATCAAACGTCAGAGGTGTTCCAAGAACTATGTGAATTACTGCATGTAATTACTACAACAAGTGTGATGTCATGTAGATGCATTGTCTTCCACGAACTTTCATACACGCATTTGCATTCATTGAGGTCTACTCACACTCTATATTAATACGACACCTCAACACTTTCAAGTCATTCAAACGAATGCCAGCATTGTTGCGGCCAACCAGGGCCTGTATATAATTATGCCCGCCCGTGGGGCTTAGAATCGTTTCCAACATTGATACTGGACATTCTTCAACATTCAACTCTACATTTACAGTGGCCAAACTGAGCCTGTCCTATTTGTGTCACGGACACCTGTTACGCTTGGACGAACAAAGACCATTCCTGACTGTTTACATGTATAGTGGTCAGTACGGGATTCTACATTACGGGCCTTTACATTTATAGTATCCAGTGTGAGCGTTCTACGTCAAGAATCGTTAATTACAGTTATGGTGGCTAAGTAATAGCTTTCAACACACATATGTCCTTGAAGGAAGCCTGCACCAGGAAATCATATGTCCTTGCAGGAAGCTTACACCAGGCAATCATATGTCCTTGCAGGAAGCCTGCACCAGGCAATCATATGTCCTTGCAGGAAGCCTACACCAGGCAATCATATGTTCTTGAAGGAAGGCAGCACCAGGCAATCATTTGTCCTTGAAGGAAGCCTGCAACAGGCAATCATATGTCCTTGAAGGAAGCCAGCACCAGGCAATCATATGTCCTTGAAGGAAGCCTACACCAGGCAATCATATGTCCTTGGAGGAAGCCTACACAAGGCAATCATATGTCCTTGCAGGAAGCCTGCACCAGGCAATCATATGTCCTTGCAGTAAACCTACACCAGGCAATCATATGTTCTTGAAGGAAGGCAGCACCAGGCAATCATTTGTCCTTGAAGGAAGCCTGCAACGGGCAATCATATGTCCTAGAAGGAAGCCAGCACCAGGCAATCATATCTCCTTGAAGGAAGCCTGCACCAGGCAATCATATGTCCTTGAAGGAAGCCTGCACCAGGCAATCATATGTCTTTTAAGGAAGCCTGCACCGGGCAATCATATGTCCTTGAAGGAAGCCTGCACCAGGCAATCATATGTCGCCGCAGCAAGCCTACACCAGGCAGTCATATGTCCTTGCAGGAAGACTGCACCAGGCAGTCATATGTCCTTGCAGGAAGACTGCACCAGGCAGTCATATGATCTTGCAGGAAGACTACACCAGGCAGTCATATGTCCTTTCAGGAAGTCTACACCAGGCAGTCATATGTCATTTCAGGAAGACTACACCAGGCAGTCATATGTCCTTTCAGGAAGACTACACCAGGCAGTCATATGTCCTTGCAGGAAGACTACACCAGGCAGTCATATCTTCTTTCAGGAAGACTACACCAGGCAGTCATATGTCCTTGCAGGAAGACTACACCAGGCAGTCATATGTCCTTTCGGGAAGACTACACCGCGCAGTCATATGTCCTTGAGGAAGACTACACCAGGCAGTCATATGTCCTTGCAGGAAGACTACACTAGGCAGTCATATGTCCTTTCTGGAAGACTATACCAGGCAGTCATATGTCCTTGCAGGAAGACTACACCAGGCAGTCATATGTCCTTTCTGGAAAACTACACCAGGCAGTCATATGTCCTTGCAGGAAGACTACACCAGGCAGTCATATGTCCTTGCAGGAAGACTACACCAGGCAGTCATATGTCCTTTCAGGAAGACTACACCAGGCAGTCATATGTCCTTGCAGGAAGACTACACCGGGCAGTCATATGTCCTTGCAGAAAGCCTACACCGGGCAGTCATACGTCCTTGCAGAAAGTCTACACCAGGCAGTCATATGTCCTTGCAGGAAGCCTACACCGGGCAGTCATATGTCCTTGCAGGAAGCCTACCCCGGGCAGTCATATGTCCTTGCAGGAAGACTACACCAGGCAGTCATATGTCCTTGCAGGAAGACTACAATAGGCAGTTATATGTCCTTTCTGGAAGACTACACCAGGCAGTCATATGTCCTTGCAGGAAGACTACACCAGGCAGTCATATGTTCTTTCAGGAAGACTACACCAGGCAGTCATATTTCCTTGCAGGAAGACTACACCAGGCAGTCATATGTCCTTGCAGGAAGACTACACCAGGCAGTTATATTTCCTTTCAGGAAGACTACACCAGGCAGTCATATGTCCTTACAGGAAAACTACACCGGGCAGTCGTATGTCCTTGCAGAAAGCCTACACCGGGCAGTTAGATGTCTTTGCAGAAAGCCTTCACCAGGCAGTCATATGTCCTTGCAGGAAGCCTACACCGGACAGTCATATGTCCTTGCAGGAAGCCTACACCGGGCAGTCGTATGTCCTTGCAGGAAGCCTACACCGGGCAGTCATATGTCCTTGCAGGAAGACTACACCGGGCAGTCATATGTCCTTGCAGGAAGCCTACACCGCGCAGTCGTATGTCCTTGCAGGAAGCCTACACCGGGCAGTCATATGTCCTTGCAAGAAGACTACACCGGGCAGTCATATGTCCTTTCAGGAAGCCTATACCGGGCAGTTATATGTCCTTGCATGAAGCCTACACCCGGCAGTCATATGTCCTTGCAGGAAGACTACACCGGGCAGTCATATGTCCTTGCAGGAAGCCTACCCCGGGCAGTCATATGTCCTTGCAGGAAGCCTACACCGGGCAATCATATGTCCTTGCAGGAAGACTACACCAGGCAGTCATATGTTCTTGCAGGAAGCCTACACCGGGCAGTCATATTTCCTTGCAGGAAGCATACACCTCAGTCATATGTCCTTGCAGGAAGCCTACACCCGGCAGTCATATGTCCTTGCAGGAAGACTACACCGGGCAGTCATATGTCCTTGCAGGAAGCCTACACCGGGCAGTCATATGTCCTTGCAGGAAGCCTACACCGGGCAGTCATATGTCCTTGCAGGAAGCCTACACCGGGCAGTCATATGTCCTTGCAGGAAGCCTACACCGGACAGTCATTTGTCCTTGGAGGAAGACTACACCAGGCAGTCATATGTCATTACAGGAAGACTACACCAGGCAGTCATATGTCCGTGGAGGAAGCCTACACCAGGCAGTCATATGTCCTTGCAGGAAGACTACACCGGGCAGTCATATGTCCTTGCAGGAAGCCTACACCGGGCAGTCATATGTCCTTGCAGGAAGCCTACACCGGGCAGTCATATGTCCTTGCAGGAAGCCTACACCGGGCAGTCATATGTCCTTGCAGGAAGCCTACACCGGGCAGTCATATGTCCTTGCAGGAAGACTACACCAGGCAGTCATATGTCATTACAGGAAGACTACACCAGGCAGTCATATGTCCGTGGAGGAAGCCTACACCAGGCAGTCATATGTCCTTGCAGAAAGCCTACACCAGGCAGTCATATGTCCTTGCAGAAAGCCTACACCAGGCAGTCATATGTCCTTGCACGAAGCCTACACCAGGCAGTCATATGTCCTTGCAGCGGTGTTTTTGTTGCAATTTGTTTTGTATGATGGTGTTGCCATCCCCATGCACAACCTCATAACAGTCACTTCAGGCACGATGCCAGAGTTCTAATCTTTCTTTGTCTCTCTACGGGGCATGAAGTATTTTAGGTATTATAAAACACAATGTTATAAGGATGTGACGCAGGTAAGCATTACAACACACCCGCCAACCTTTTCAAAAAATATGATAGTACGGATCATAATTGTTTTTAATTTTGCTGTAAAAATAAAGGCATACAAAGACAAGGATACAATATAACAGACATACAACTAACGCTCCCAGGCAGATTTAGAAATTGCACAATCATATTATGTGAGGACGTCTTGATCTGTCGACTATTCCAATCGCCTTTGTTTCTTAATAACTCGATCTTCCTGCAGAGTGCGATAGACTAAAAAAAGTTATTTGTCTTTAACAACATCTATATATTTTAATCACGACAAATGCTGTACGTTGTTTTCAGTTTCAATTATTGCCCTCTATGCTTATCTAGTTTTTTTTTTTTTTTTCCTTAACCAGCGGCACTTGGGCTTTCAGCCCTTCGGCCCAATGACATGTCATTGCGAGGCTGGGGAGACTGTGGACTTTCCTTCCAACCCGGTCAGGAGCTTCGCTCCTTCCCATCCACAGAGGGTTTATCTCAGGAGCCGTTAAGGTTATTCAGTCAAAATCCCGGTCAATGACACACCTTCAAATGCACACGCCCTGGGTTGAACCTTGAACACCTGATCGATAGCGCAATGTGCTAACCATTACACCAGCGCGGCTCCCTTATCTAGTTTATAAAGTAGTTTATTTCTTCGTTTTATTTGCTCCCTCACACTGACATAATTTCTATTCTCCCACGAGGTGTGTCGCTGTGTTTGCTTGTATCTGAACATTGTTTCAACTATGATTTTGTAATACAGTCTTTAGATATTTCAGTCGAGGTCTTCTTGAATTGAAGTAAACAGAAGCCTGATGTGGGTAAACGGAAGCCTGATGTGGGTAAACAGACGCCTGATGTGGGTAAACAGAAGCCTGATGTGGGTAAACAGAAGCCGCTCGTGACACGAAACAGTTAGGACACTAGTTATTGTTCTTGTTGATCAGAATAGACTTCGTTGCCTTCCGGGCAAACCCAAAGGAGCTCAGTCTCCCTCAGCAAATATCGAAGGATATGAGACCTTAGACAGAAAAGTAACTGAAGTGATAGGCTCCAGGGAAATCGAACTAAGGACCACCTGAATGGCGCCATTGCCTCGCTGCGGGGATGAACCGTGAAAGTATGCATGACCAGCTAAGTGCACCAAAAAACATTGTCTCATTGGCGGCGGTCGTTATCACGACAATTTACGTAACTGGAATTTAGGACCCAGAAACGACTCAAGCATTTATAGAACCAATCGCCAATATAAATGTCTTGACAAGCAGATAGATAGATAGATAGATAGATAGATAGATAGATAGATAGATAGATAGACAGACAGACAGACAGACAGACAGACAGACAGACAGACAGACAGACAGATAGACAGACAGATAGATAGATAGATAGATAGATAGATAGATAGATAGATAGATAGATAGATAGATAGATAGATAGATAGATAGATAGATAGATAGATAGATAGATAGATAGATAGATAGATAGATAGATAGATAGATAGATAGATAGATAGATAGATAGATAGGCGTAAAAACCAGCAAACAGAAATACATTTGCTTGTTACAGATATATAATCAAATAATCAATTTCACTTTGACATTTTCAGTTACGTAATTAAATCGTCTCGTCAGTTTTGAAACGCTCACTCATCGTGACATCTGTCAGAAGGAGGCTTTATTATATGTCGCGGTGTTCTAGAAACCATGACACATAGAGAAAACGGTGTTTCATTGGAAACGACGCTATTAAATTTTAAACATGTTAACATTTGGAGCCCTGAGTACTTCCTTGTTCTAACTCCATTTTCCCCCCGCGTTTTGAAGTTATCACTAAGACAGACAGTGGCGTAACAAATCTACATGCAACGTTCTATTGGTGATTATTGGTCCCCCTGTTAAGCTGTACGAGAATTAACTATTTTCGCATCTCCTATAACATTTAATACAACCATAAACATATAATGTTCTTTTTATTAAGTAGTCATTATTTGTTAGTTAAGAACAAGCAAGTACTCACAGCAAGATTTAGTATTGCCTAATGTGGCTTAAACACCGAATAGTTCCCGCGGGGGGAGGGTGTCTCTAAAGAGACAAAAATTAAAATGACCACTGTACCCTCAGGCGCCGTCCTATAAAGAGACTAACGCTGGTAACTTCGTCATGCAAGACTCCCACTGATAGCACCGCGCCAAGAGCATTTGAATGTTTGGTGCATGCTTCTTGTTTGGAAGGGGGGGGGGGGGGGGGGGGGGGGGGGGGGGGGGGGGAGGGACCAGCTGTAACGATGGTTCTGTGCTCCCTAGGGAGAGCAAAAGAAATGATGATGATGATGAACATGGCCAGACAGTAAACAGTAAATTCAGTAGAGCTAACTTTTAACAGTCGTTTCTCTCCCATGTTTAGGTATAATAGAAAATCATCTCTGCTCTCCCATGTCTAGATATAGTAGAAAGACTTGAATATTGGAAATTGCATTACATTTATTAAGGTCACTCGTGAAGCGGAGTGTATTTCTAAGGAAACCCATTTTGTTTTAATGAAGATTTCCAGTGATATGAAAATGTAATGTGAAAGGTAAGTGTATTATAATTTACAATGTGAAGTGTTGCTTCCTGTTTCGTAGACGAAAGAAAACTTCAAACTTTAAGTAAGTTATATGAAGTAGGAATTTATCAGCGTGGAGATACAACGAGATGCTGGCCAGATACTAACAGTGTTTAAGAAAGAATCCATACTATGTCACTTAGGTTGGTTGCCGTTCGAAAGGCCTGGGTTCAGGTCTCCGGTGGGCCTATCGTTTCTATTGTTTTTCTGTTGTCTGGTTTTCTACTATATTTCTCACGAATGCCTGAAACACACCTTTATGTGTGTTTTATCACTTTACTGTTTACAGTCCGCAGGTTTCCTCTCTTTATTCACTTAGATTGGGCGTGTTGAAATCTTAATTAAAAATTAGCTAGGTAGGAAACGTCCTTGCGTCCTGAAACAATCACAACAGTTTTTCGGATAAAAATGATAAAACGCTGCGCATTGTACCGTGCTTTGAAAGTTATCTTGAACACCCAACAGAATCATCCAACGTAGAGGCCAAAAATCTATTTTTATTCGGATTTCACTGATATCATTGCAAGCAGCCCGCCTAGAAATGACAGAAAAGTTTAATAATTTAGTCCTATAATAAAACTAAAGAAATGCTAATCCTATATATACGAGGTGTGTTCAAATGAAACCCGTCCCAGTGGCTTTATAACAAATATATGTAAGGTACATCAGCAGGAGTAGTAGAATTAAATACAGCAATTGTTATGAAGCAAGTACTCACTGGGGTTCTTTAGAAATAGTCACCATAGGCATTCAGACACGCATCCCACTGCTTGGGTAGACGGCGGATGCCGTCCGAGAAAAATGACTTTGGTTGCTTATTGAACCATTTGGTCACCGAGGCCCTGACGTCTGCATCAGAGTCGAATCGTTGTCCCTTTAGAGATTTTTTTAAGGGTCCGAACAAATGAAAGTCACATGGTGACAGATCGGGGCTGTAGGCTGGGTGTGGCAGAACTTCCCACCTTTTCCTTGCTAACGTTTCCTGCACAATGTTCACAACATGTGGACGAGCATCGTCGTGCAACAGAAACACACCACGCGAAAGCATGCCGGGTCGTTTATTCTTGGTGAATGTATGCAGGTTGTCTAGTGTGTCTTTGTAGCGTATAGCAGTGATGTTCACGCCAGGCTCTTTAAAGTCTACCGATAGAAGCCCTTCATGGTCAAGAAATGCGGTCAGCATAACCTTACCGGCGGAAATCTGTGACATGAATTTTTTGGGTTTTGGTGATCCGGGATGTTTCCATTGCATGCTCGCTGATTTGCTGCACAGCTCAAAGTGGTGGCACCACGACTCATCGCCTGCCACTATGCGCAACAGAAATGCATCACCCTCCTCTTCGTAACGCAGCAGGTGGTTCAAACTCCACCCCATGCGTTCTTCTTTATGGTGATCAACCTTGGACGGATTCCTTATCACACCGGCCATTATTTTAACGGTCTGCAGCACAACCAATGAATACTAGGAGAATGAACACTTACACACTTGTACATTCGTATGTGCTTATTACGTCAGGTGTGACGTCATCATGCTCCTCCTACGAATGTCCACTAGGCGCAGCACGGTCGGGTTTCATTTGAACACGCCTCGTATATATATATATATATATATATATATATATATATATATATATATATATATATATATATATATATATATATATATATATATATATATATATATATATATATATATATATGACTATCAGAAGGACTCCCCCTGTCGATCAAATGTTCCGGTCATTAATCTGCTTTACACTCCTGTTTTTCTGCCAGCTGGAGGCAATTGTAAAAGTAACCATTGTGTTGAAAATAAATTAATGTCCTGAATTCCATAGCCCGTTGCAATTGTTCCAAAGCCAGCATGATGCACGTTCCGCAGTTTTTAAGTGCCCTTAATCTTGAATGTCCTTTCAAACCCAATAGTTTCAGAAGATTATATATCGAGGCAGCCAGTAGACCTCTTGCACCTACCTCAGCACCCATGACCCTTGCAGTGAACCCATCGTGTCTCAAGTCCGAGACCAGTTCATAATATATGGCCACTTTGAAAGAGTGTTCCTCGTACAATCTGGATTCCAACGGTACGGTCAACTCAATCATTATAATCTGGTGCGATGTTGAGGAATGTAGCACTAAATAGTCTGTCTTCGAGATCTTCTGATATTTTCTGGGTATGTCCCTCGCCCAACTAGATCTACTACAAACTCTCGGTCATTTGTAGAGTCAAGAATGATGGTAAACTGCCACTTGGTTTGGGATGTACTGGCTTTCCTGCTCTCAGAAAATATGTATTAGCGGTACTCGGTCTGACTTTCCTGCCAGGTTTGTTGTAGCATTTAGTACTCTGTTGTGGTGCCTTGTGTATCGCCCTTTCCCTATATATATATATATATATTTATTTATTTATTTATTTATAATATGTACTGGCAGTTACACCCGGCGTTGCCCGATTTAAAAAAAAAGTAACCGAGCTTTTAATATATTACCTGATTGCTGTACCCCTGAGCCACCAATATTATCAGAGCAACTAGAACCAAACCTTCATGGTTAATTCTCGGATTACACTAATGATAACTATACATTTTACCTTCAGCGTATCTTCTCCAATGATGTTCTCCATTGTACGTCTCGCGATCACATCCACCCCAATCATTCTTCCATCATACCTCTCATCTCCAGTTCATTTACTTCAATCATGTCGTCCACCATACCTTTCACTTCCAGTTCATCTTCTCCAGTCATGTCCTCCATTGTACCTCTCACCTTTCGCACATCCACTCCAATCATGCTCACCACCATACCTCTCATTTACCTCCAGAAGGGGCGCAGTGGGTTCAACACACAGGCATGAGAGGAAGTTAAGTCCACGGTGACAGAGGTGGGGGTAATCTCGCGGTTATCACTAGGGGCGCCAGCTAGCCACAAAGCGAAAAGGGTACAGTTTCATAAGTTTGCCAGTGCTGGTTTCAACGGAATTTCATGCACGACTTCTGCCATATGTCCTCGTTGTTCGCCACGGATAATGGCCTCTCTCGGGGTCTGAACTGAACTGGCAGATGATCTTGGAGTCAGTGGATACTTAAAGATATGGTGTGCAAAACTCACCAATCAGGGATATATGCTCTGACACCCATCAATCCACTCCCAAACCATGAGTCAAATGATAACTAAGTAACCAGTGAATGTCCACAAGTATAAGGTGGACCAATTCGCAGAGAGACTGAATGCCTGCTAAGTAAGCAGTCACGAACGTTTGCTGTCTGGAGGGCAAGCGAAGCGGCACCAGGCACATGGACTCAGTAAGGATACCCCTTGCCTCTTCCCTGGTATGGTGGCTCTACCAGGGTGACCGAATATTTCCACCATTTATTGCAAATACACTATGAGCATTTTAACTATCCAGAATCATCGCGGGAGCTACGGAGATCGTGCTCTGTCGTCGATACCTGCAGCAAATGAAATGAAGAAATGCAAATGCAGAAGGAGAGGTAGGGGAGAAAAGAGGAGAGGCAGAAAAACAAGGTTCAGAAAGAAAGCAGATCGATGAAATATGTGCGTATAGGATACTGGAGTTGTCAAAGTGTGTGCCCGCGTCAGTTACTTGTGCGCAGGTAGTTATATTGACGAGAGCTAATCCTTTATATGTTTCTGTTCAAGTGGTTACAGGACTACCGCCTGAGATGGAGATTCTTGACTGATGTTTATTTTCCTTTCCAGGTTCTTTCTTACCCTTTTAGGTTTAGTGATAAGCAATATATTGTATAATGGTTTGTTAAATCATCCACTGTAACGTTCCAAATAAAACAGCAATGCAGAAAATTCAACTTGAGTTTATTGCACGTCATTAGAACAGCACTGGTATTTACACAATAATGAAGTACGTGTTACTTGCGCTTAAACAAAATAGTGCGTATATCCAAAGTGAAAATATATCCAACTGAAGAAAAAATATAAACTGGTCTTGATAATCTCAAAGACGAAGTTCTCCTAAACACTATAACTGCCTAGCAAAAATTTCTATCTATCTAATCATTGTCTATCTAGTCATGTCTATCGCTCACATCTCTCCTTTTTATACAGCTTTTGTCTTGTTCCCGCCTTATTCCACACGTCTCATTCTTTTTTTCCACACGTTACAGTTTTCTACACACGACTCTCTGTTTTCGACATTTTGCACACGTCTTCGTTTTTCCGACTTTTGTCACACCTATCTTTTCCCACCATTTTACAATGGAAAAAAACCCAAAATAACAACTCTCACTTCACAAAATCCCACGCAAAAACACGCATTCAATATTAATTTCTGAGACTGCACTGTCTTACCCTCTCAGAGCCTTGACTGCTAACTGAACTTTTAATCATACTGCGTTTTGTGCGAAAACGCCGTATCTGCTTTTAACATCTGTCATTCTTATTCTATGTAGTATTATTCATATCATTCACAACCCTCCACTCCCAAAGGATCATAGGCCTTAAACAAACACATGCCAAGTCCTCCTGTCACGTGCCATCATCTCAAGTTCTTTCCATGTTTTCCACATCATTTTCACACTGCTTCCAGCTCTCTTCTCCATGTGCTTCTTGGTCTACCTCTGCCTCTCTTGCCCTTGGGGTTCCAGAACAAAGACTGTCTTGTAATTCTATTAACAGGTTTCCTTAGTGTGTGTCCTATCCATCGCCATCGTCTTCTTCTCATCTCTTGTTCCACTGGCACTTGTCTAGTTCTTGTCATCAGTTCCACGTTGGTAACCTTGTCATACCATTTTAATCCCTCTATTCTACTCAAGCACCCATTTATGAAAGTATGTAGCTTTTTGGTTGTTGTCTATGTTGTTGTCCATGTCTCAGAGCCATACAATATGACTGACTTCACATTTGAGTTGAAGATTCTTTTTTTCGTGTTGGATCCGATTTCTCTTGATCTCCATATATTTCCCAATGCAATGAAAGCTCCTCTTGCTTTTTGTATTCTTATTTTGATATCACTGTCTATTCCTCCAACTTTGTCTATATTGCTGCCAAGATATGTGTACGATTCTACATCTTGTATTAGTGTTTCCTTAAGTTCAACCCTGTTATCATTACCTGCATTTATTCTCATTATTTTTGTCTTTTCCCTGTGCATTTTCAGACCCAATTGCTGTGACCTATCATCGAATGTTTTCAATTTCTCCTACATCTGATTACGGTTATGGGACAGAAGAGCCAAATCATCAGCAAAATCCAGATCATCCAACTGCTTAGTCAGAGTCCACTGGATTCCATTTCTGTTGTGTGATGTCGATGATCTCTAAACCCAGTCTATTGCTAGTAAGAAAAGAAATGGAGATAAGAGGCATCCCTGTCGCACTCCTTTTCTTATCCCAAACGGTTCTGTAAGCTGTCCTTCATGAAGAACTCTGCATGTCATGTCTTCGTATGTTTTCTTTATTAAATTAATGATCTTCAAGGGAACTCCATAATGCCTCATCAATTTCCAAAGTGATTCACTGTCTACACTCTCAAATGCCTTTTCGTAGTCCACAAATCCGATGTATAGTGGTGAATTCCATTCCAGACTTTGTTCAACTAGTATTCTCAAAGTGGCTATCTGGTCTGTAGATCTCTCAGTTTCTTGTCTATGGACTCTTTTAATCTCTCAAGGATAATCCTGTTTAATACTTTTCCTGGCACTGAAAATAACATTATTCCTCTATAATTTGTCCACTCTTGTAAATTTCCCTTCTTAGGCAACTTAACCAGATATCTGATAAATGCTTATTTTCGTGATATTGCTTGATGGAATGAATGTTTGTATGTACTCGTCTGCCTGATGAGAGTACGTGGTCAACTAAAACCCTGCACAGTGTTGGTCATATAGGTCACCTTGTCCCGGAACTTAATGAGGCCCCGACAAGAATGTATTGTTGACAATGAGTGTTAATATGAGTGTCAATACGCGAATGTAGGAATGGTTCTGTAGAGTTGACAAGTTGGTAACAATGCACTCATACTCTTATGGCTGGAAGTCAATGATAACTGGAACTACTGTGGACGTTTTAGACAGTTTAATGACACACACTCTGACAGCACGGTTGACAGTCATTGGAACAGGTTGACACAATAAATCATTGAATACTTGATAAATGGGTGGCAACATCAATTTGGCAATCTCATAGTATGAAAATATAATCGGACGATAGGAGCAAATATCTAGTCATGATAGTCTATCGTCTCATACCTCCACTGACTAATCGCATCAGTTTGAGTTAACAATAACAATGGTCCTCACAATGTTCCCTTACAGACCCTCTGCTGACTATGTCTTTAAGGCTAAGTCTTTCAGGCTTTAAATTCAACAGGGTCTTTCTTTTAAGGTTGACAATCTCAAATAACAAGGAGTAGACTTCAATACAACGTAGGTCTTGGTATCGCCATCAGGTAATAAGATAACTCCGTTCTCCGATTGACAATTCAAAACAGACCAACAGTGGGATTCAACAAGGCGCCGGTCCAAGTGAGCGACGTTCATCCAAAAGATATCCTCACTACAAATGAAAGTTCCGTTCATTTGCTCATCTGATGTCTTTGGGTTTTCCATACCCATAAGGAATGTTACATATGGCTACTCACAGTGCTGCTAGTACAGGAATCGTCTACATACGATCCATCAAATATATAGATAGATGATATAACATCTATGGCGTCGTTAGGCTTAGGTAAAGTTTTAGAAAAAGTTCCTTCTTTACCTTGAGTTCAGGAAATACAAGTAACTAGCACACTAACATATATATTCTGGGAGAAGTATTGACCATCATAGTATACTGAGAGAAAACTCCTCTCTTTCCCAGAATCAATCACAATGACGAAAAACTTCGGACTCTCATTTGTCCGACAGCCTTCAAGATCCGTCCATCTTCACGGAAACCCCAACGACGACTGATCGTCTCATTGGGCATGCGCTAATGTTAACCTTTCAACTATATTCAAGTGGGGCGACTATATATTTACTTTCACTCGAAGCAAAAAATGAGTATTCGCATTTTGACTACAGTCCTAATCTTAGACTCAAAATATCATTACCAAATATTTCCAAACATAACAAGTATACAAACAAATAAATATCTTTATATTCATTGCCACCAGTAATCTGTTGGTAACAGACTACCGCAACCCCCAGGGAAAAAAATGAAATTTTTTTTTTCCATCTGAGAGCAACATACAATAGGCTCACAACGCACGAATAATGCGCAGATGACTAATAAGAGCAATTTATAATGTCAAATTAAGGTAAAGTCGCAGCATAGATCGACTCGTGAGAATATATCTCAACTTCTCAGAGAAAGCATTTCTCTTAAGTATAAATATTTCCAGGGAGGTGCCACCAACGTATACTACAATGTTGGCAATAACACAATGCATATAACAATTTCATAATTAAGCACTATAAGTACATGATTGACAAAGCAGAAAAATCATCAAAGAACAGTGGTGAATATATATATCCATGAACGTAGTGATAATAGTGATACAATCACTGTATTACAAATTACAATGTATATCTATCTTGATATAGAAAAAAACTGTTGTAGACTTAGATGTGTTAAGAAGTCCAAGACCTAACAGTTAGGTGGAATCATGTGGGCATCTAGATAAAATGTCTGCCATCACATTATCTGATCCACGGATAGCTCGTACTGAGAAATGAAAAGGTTGAAGAGCAATTGCATATCGAATAGACCTCGAGCTCTTCAATTTCTTACTCTGTATAGCTGTAAGAGCTTTCTGGTCGGTTTCTACTATGAAATGTGCGCCTAGAAGGAATCTTTGTAGTTTGAGAATTGACCATACCATAGCCAATAGCTCACGGTCTAAAACCGAATAATTCCTTTCTGCAGCATTAAATTTTCTGGAGATATACATTACAGGATGCAGAGTTCCAGAGTACTCTTGCATTAGTTCCGCTCCAATCCCAGGGGATGAAGCGTCACTATGAAGAATAAATGTCTTATCTGTAGTAGGTAACACTAAAATAGGTGGTGTTGAAAACATAGTTTTGATCTTATCCAAAGAGGATTGGCATTTCTGTGACCAGTGGACCATATTAGGCGACCCTTTCTTTAGTAGTGTAGAAAGAGGTGCCATGATAGAGGATAGATTCAGAATGAATCTTCTATAAAATTGAATAAGACCTAAGAGACTTCGCACTTGCTTTTTAGTCTTAGGAATAGAGATGTTAAGTATCTTAGTTATATTATGGTCCTCTGTCTTTAGGAAACCATGACCAACTCGATGGCCTAGGAAAGAAATTTCGCTAAAACCAATGCAGGCTTTAGAGGGTTTCGCTGTCAGGTTATACTCGCGTAGAGTAGATAGTAATTCAACTAACCCTGAATAGTGATCTTCCCAAGTATCGCTGAAATAACAGATGTCGTCTAGGTACGCATTGACATCTGACTGATAAGATAGGATTCGACGCATCATGCGTACGAATGTAGCTGGTGCGTTCATAAGGCCGAAAGGCATGAAATTCCATTGAAAAAGGCCTCTAGGTGTAGAAAAAGCAGTAAAAGGTTTGGCGCGTTCAGGTAAAGGAACTTGCCAATATCCTTTAGACAAATCAAGTTTAGTGAAAAAATGAGATTTAGAAAGCCTAGTAAGTAGTTCTTCTAGTAAAGGCATAGGTTCAGCATCAAACTTCGTAACTTGATTCAATTTGCGATAGTCAACGCAAAGACGTATGTTATTGTCTTTTTTCCGAACAATAACCATCGGCGAAGAATATGCAGAAGTGGATGGTTCAATTATTTTTAAATCTATCATCTCATCCAACTCCTTCTCAACCTGTGCTTGAAAATGTATAGGGATAGGATAAGGTCTGACCCTAATAGGATTATGGTCAATTAGAATAATGTCATGTAAGGACATCCTGAAATGTTTGTAACATAGCCGAAACTTGTCGCTGTTCTCCTAGAGATAAATCAGGACAGACAGTAACATTTTTCCATGATTCACTAGAATGAAGTGGAATCATCGGAAGCGGAAGATTAACATCCGAAAAACTTGTTTCCTCATCCTGTATTACGGACAGTGATGAGTAATGACCATGTTGGACTGGTGAATCGTCCGTTGCCTGGAAAATAGGCTGTAAATAATCCGGACGCTCATGGAATTCCGTAAGCATATTGATGTGGAAGGTTTTATGCTTTCCATCAATATCGACAATGTAGTCAACATCGGAAATTTTCAAGATTATATCGTACGGACCTTTCGAAGAAATCAGAAGTCTGTTTTCCCTACAAGGTAGCAAAACAAATGCTTTGTCAACAGGACAAAGTTGTCGTAACGTTCTTTTCTTATTGGCAAATTGTCTTGCCTTCTGTTTAGCAAATTCAGAAGAAGAAGTTGCCAATTTGCATGCTTCGATAATCTTTTGTCTCAGCGCGATGACATTTTCGTAAGAAGATTTTGTGTCATCGGTAATATTATCAGCGGTTATGAGATCATGAAGCAAAGACATAGGGTCGCGCGGTCGCGCGCTAAAGACAAGTTTGTGACGGGTCGGTGGTGGTGGTGTGGTTGGTGTTGCGGTTCCTTGGTTAAGGTATTATTATTGAATAATAAAGTCACTCTTTAGACATAGCAATGTTGGTTATAAATGGTTAGCTCTGGGCATCAGAACATCCCTTCGACGTTCTGATTTGCATAGTCTATAGTATTTGATTTCCCTTGTGGGAGAGTTATCGTGCTGATAAAGGTAAACACCAACAGTTGTAGAACCGAACCCGAAACGTAAATAAAGGATCAAGCCTTCTGCTTAGAGTCCACATGTATTAAGATTCATACAAAACGATAATCGACATTCACAAAGGTTTCATGTACAATTCAGCGTAACACTTGAATTCCAAATAATATCAGTAAGTATCCGTCCGTGTCAAAACAATGTGTCAGAAGAACATCGTGGCTATATACGTGCGCTGTTGTAGTCAACAGCCAGAAATGAGCACATGAGTTCTTGACATCTACAAATTGAATCATAATACGATTCTCCTTCCATTATTAGTTTAATTTAATTAATCTCATGCTTAGATTAATTTTCCGAACTGACCCTGAGTTCTACATCGATTCATCTATAGAATATAGGCTATATACTCAGCCTTATTTCCTTGGAAGAAATACAAGACACGACCTTCTTGCTTGACGGATAGCGTAACAAAGGCCCTGTAACCAAGTCACCCGGCGTGACCTTCCCAACGCGAATGCGTCATAATCTCCGCATATATTTCGCGTTCACTATACCGTAAAATATCGACATATTCTATAAATATAAATGACACCTAAACGTTGCGCATGGGTAAACCCCAGCAGACGCCATCATTTAAAATAACACCGTAACAAAGTTCAAAGGGAGAAAATCCTGTATGTTCATTGGGGACCTCTCTGTAAGCGAAGAGGGCCGCGGGTAAAACCCTGTCCCAATCTTGAGGATGATCCTCAGTTATCTTCCCTAGTAAGTTTTTAAGTGTTCTATTTAGCCGTTCGACCATCCCATTGGACATAGGATTATATATACTACTCAAAGATCTCTCTATCTGCAGAGTAAACATTACTTGAGACATGGTATCTGATATTAGTTGGGTGCCATGGTCTGATAATATCTCTCCGGGGAATCCCAGACGAGAAAATATAAGCCAAAGAGCATCTGCAATGTCAGCAGTAGTAATGCTCTTCAGAGGAATAGCCTCTGGCCAACGTGTGCACATATCAACACACGTCAAGATAAATTGATGTTCTCTAGCAGATTTGATCTTAAATGGACCAATGATGTCTATCGCCATTTTCTGAAATGGTCGAATAGGAATGGCTGCAGCCTGAATGGGTGCAGCATGGCGTGGACCTTTGGATTTGACCTCTTGACATACTTTACAAGATCGACAATAAATCCGTATGTCTTTGTTCACAAAAGGCCAAAAGAAAGCCGCAAGAACTCTTGACTTAGTACGGGAAAAACCCATATGTCCAGCACACTGAGAGTCGTGAGCGTGCTGCAAAATTTTAACTCTCAAATTCATGGGAACAAGAATCTGAGAATGCATTGACGTAGTAGAGTCTTGGACCATACGCACAAGTACGCCATTTTTCATTGTAATCCAAGATTTTCGATTTGTATCTTTATTCGGATCACCTTTTCTTAAACTCAAAAAGAACTATAATCAAAACAGATGTTCTCAGTTAAGATTCAATTTAGACAAACTGAAAGATCCAGAAATCGCGGGAATCTTCGAGGCAACTGTTGGAGGAAAATTCGCAGCTCTCAACTTTTTGGAGGATGATATCAACTCAATCACAGAGAACATGAAAGACGTGCTCATTGAATCTGCAACAGAAATACTTGGTAAAAGAAAGAAAATAAACAAACCATTGGTTACAGATGACATTCTGAAGTTATGTGATACACGGCGGGAAATGAAAAAGGTTAAGAAAGAGGTTCCTGAAGCAGCATGGCAATACAGTAAGGTGAATAAAAATATTAGAAAGAAAATGAAACAGGCCAAAGAAAAATGGGTAGCTGATCAATGTGAGTCCATTAATACGGGGCTAATAAAAGGTAACAGCAAGGCAGCTTTTGACACATTAAGAAGACTATCAAAACCCCAACAGCCCAGGGTAACTGTCATAGAAGATAGCAATGGGGCTCTGCTCAATGAAAAAGCAGCTGTAATGAGAAGGTGGACAGAATATTGTAAAGAATTATATAACTGTAAACTTGACACTGACTTAGGCATATTAAACAACATTAAGTGCGAAAACAGGGAACTCGGAAATGCAGCTATACTACGGGAAGAAGTGGAAGAGGCTATATGTTCGATGAAAGGAGGGAAGTCACCGGGTGTGGATAATATACCAGCAGAGCTCTTGAAATATGGAGGACCAGATATAGTAAAAATCATGACAACAATTTGCCAGAAGATATAGAGTACAAAAAAATGGCCAAAAAATAGACGCAGTCATTAGTAATACCGCTTCCAAAGAAAGGAAATCTAAAAATATGCAAGAACTACAGAACCATTAGCCTTATTAGTCATCCAAGTAAGGTGATGTTAAGGATACTTTTGAACAGAATAAAACAGAAATCAGAAGAAATCTTGTCAGAGGAACAGGCTGGCTTCAGACCAAAAAGAAGTACCTCAGAACAAATCTTCAATATTAGATTACTGATCGAAAAACATCTCCAGCATCAACATGATTTATACCATAACTTCATCGATTTCACAAAAGCCTTCGATCGAGTCTGGCATGAAGGCTTATGCCAAATAATGAGAAAATTCAATTTTGATACCAACATCATAGATATCATTGAAGCACTATACAAGGACGCAAGCAGTGCTGTTTTTGCAAGCAACGACATTGGAGAAATTTTCAAAACAACTGTAGGAGTTCGCCAGGGATGTATCCTGTCACCAGTGCTCTTTAATGTATATCTAGAACATATTATGCAGGAGGCTCTCTACGATTATAAACCAACCATATCGATTGGAGGCCGACCTCTGTGTAATCTACGTTTTGCTGATGATATTGATCTGATAGCTGGAACAGAATCAGAACTTCAAGACCTTACCTCTAGACAGGAGAAAGTAACAAGAATGTATGGGATGGAAATTAATATAGAAAAAAGCAAGATATTGGTGAATAGCCATAAGAAACATGTTCCAACCAACATTACGTTAAATGGGCAAACGTTAAAAGAAGTTAACACCTTTAAATATCTCGGGTCCATTATATGTAGTGATGGAAGATCAAGTAAAGAAATCAAGACAAGACTTGAGATGGCCTCAGCTGCCATGACAAGGTTGAATGTGATCTGGAAAAGTAACATCAGTTTTCCTGTGAAGATCAAATTATACAAATCACTTGTATTATCTATTCTCTTGTATGGGTGTGAGGGCTGGACACTCACTGCAGATACGGAGCTAAAGATTCAGGCTTTCGAGCATAAATGTTATAGAAGAATTTTGCGCATTTGCTATAAAGAGCACAAAACAAATGTCTATGTTAGAGAGAAGATAAACACCTATGCAGGCCACCAAGAACCACTTTTGTCAGTAGTGAAACGTCGAAAGCTTGCCTGGTTTGGGCATGTAACTCGTCATGACTCCCTTTGGAAAACAATCCTCCAGGGAACAGTCGAAGGTAAACGGAGAAGAGGAAGGCAAAGAAAATCCTGGGCTGATAACATCAAAGAATGGGCAGGACACGGTTTTTCCACACTTGTACGCATTGCTGAGAATAGAGAGCAGTGGAGGACCCTGTTTGCTGATGCGTCCACCATGGCACCCCTACGACCCATGACGGGTTATTGGTTGAGATGATGATGATCTTCAGTAGATGAAGTTTGAGGCATATTAAGAGCTTGAGCTCTAGTGACTACAGCATTATCAGTTTGCATATTTTGTTTTTCCCAAAAGGAAATTTGTCGTGGAGTGCATTCTTTGACTCCTTGAATACGACCGATGATAAGATCAGCGATCGGATTCGGCAGAAGACATGCGTGTACATCTCCTGTAAAGAAAGGAGTAGCAATCTTAATGATAGCAGTAGAGTATATCTCTAAGGTGCCGCCAAATGTTACACATTTGACTACTTTTCCGGTGGCATGAGAACGATCTACAAGTGACTGCCTAACACCAATTGTGGTGCATCCAGAATCAAAAAGAACTGAGACTGGATTGTCATTTACTAAACCTTTATGTAAGACAAGAGAACCTCTTCCATCATGAGCGACTGACGCAGGAAGAGCGGGAAGAGGATGGCCACAACTTAAAGTGGACACCGTAGTTGGTTCAAATAATGTTTTGCATTGGGGGCACTTAGATGCTCTCCCAAAATCAAAAGCGGAACATGCCATATTATTAGCATCATTATTATCTTTAGTCTGCCTATAGGCTTCATGTGACTCTTGCTGTGCAGAGTTTCCCTGATAATATGGTTTATGTTTTTTGTATTTTGATCTACCACGATTATTATCGCCTCTGTAATCATTATTATTTCCTCTATTATAACCCCTATTTGGGTTTGAGTCATAGTTCTCCTGGTTACCATTATCATATTCATTATAATGAGTATCTCTGTAATTATGGTCTTGTTGTCTCCATGATGGATGACTTGGATAGTTCCTATAATGACTTCCTCTGCGGAAACTCCTATAATTATGACCACCCCTGAATCGAGGGCTGTCGGCTCGTCTCCAGTTCTTCGCAGAAGAACCCTGAAATGATTGGTTACCTTGGTTTTGATAACTATTATGGTTACCCTTTTTATCAAACCTGTTTTGTGGTCCCTGAAATTTGTGTGAGTAATTAGGGTTGTATGGTGTTGCTGAAGCAACTGGTATGCCTTCCTTAACCTTAGCATTGCTAAAAGCTACGTCCGGATGTGCCGTGACGTATTGGGTTCAATATTCTTCCATTTCTTTTAGTGTCTTGGGTTTACGCTCATGTAGGAATTCAAGGAATGGTTTATTTACACTTGACATAATCTTGTCTCTGAGCAACAAGTCCATAAGGGCTTCATATGTCTTTTCTGTTTTGGACAATTCAATCCAACGATTAAATGTAAGACGTGTCCTTGCAATGAATTCTGAGAATTCTACCCCTGATTCAGGTACCATTTTCTTAAACAAAATACGGTAACCTTCCTCTGTTAATTGATATTTTTTCAATAAAGCTGCCCTAATAACATCATAATTATGCTTGTCAGTCTCCTCAACCAAACTTAACTCTTTAAGCCCCAAGAGCCAGTATACTGTACTTCCCACTAGACCCATTTGGCCCAATCAACAGTATACTGGCTTTCGTATCTCGTGATCCTTTCTAGGGCTGTTTTCTAATTTTGACAACTCAAAAACGCTATTTTCTTAAAGTATAGCCATCCATTATGGACTTTTGTTATTTATGAAAATGAACATTTAAAAAAAATTATTTCTAAACAAAAACAATAAAAACATACTGGTATGGCCATTTTTGTTTGGGCCAAACCCACCTTTTTGCTTGGGACTGAAAGAGTTAAACTAGTCAGAGAATCACCTTTCAAATTTTATGATAACTGGTTAGCATATTGTGATTTATCTACATTATGAGCTCGACAGGAGCGTTCAAATCTATCCAGCCAGAATGTTATGTCATCACTGGAAGGATTGAACGCTGGTACCTTGACCTTGTAAGTAAAGGGTTTAGCATTATTACCAGTTGACTGATTAGCAATACCCATATTTGTCAATTTTAATTTTTCTAACTCAAATGCTAACAGTTTTTCCTCATGTTCCCTTTTTGCCTTTCTCTCCTCGGCTTCAGCTTCTCTATCTAATCTCTTTTTGTTCAGCCTCAGCTTCTCTGTCTAATCTCCTTTGTTCAGCTTCTCTGTCTAATCTCTTTTGTTCTTTTTCCATTTCCATCTGGATTCTCCTTTCCTCTACCTGCATCTGCAATTTCTTTTGTTCAGCTTCCAATTCCATTTTTTTCTCCTCAGCTTTTAGTTTTTTTCTCTTCAACCTCAGCTTTTTGTTTTTTCTCTTCATCCTTCTGTGCTTTGGCATAATGAGAAAGTGCAAACTCTTTTAACTCCTCAGGAGCCATCCCAAGGGCTCTCCCTTGCTCAATGAAGTAGTCTAAAGTTGCCGAACTATTTAATAATATGTGGCTATTATCACTGAAATAACAAATTTATTTCAACCAAACAGGAGCAAGTTTTTAACCAAACATTTGTATAATCAGCTCTTTATATCCCAATCTCTGTGGGTACCAAGCCTTTAAATAAGGTCTTGTATAATCAACTGTATACCTCTAATAATAGGAATTAACCATCAGTTAATTCTTTCCCATTAGTTCACTACACAATTAGTAGTGTATGATCAAATATATTTTATATGACGTATGTCAATCAAGAACACACACAAAGGACAATCAAGGAGGACAATCAAGAAGGACAATACGAAAACATTCGCAGAAATCAAATAAGTTAAATCGAAAAACAGAAGAAAATAATCACAGAACCTGTGATGATATCTGCGCCGTAATAAACAAAACAAATAACGCCACAATGTATAAACATAAATGGTGTATAAAATTAGCCTATAGAAAAGAGGAGACCTACAAGTACAAACAAATCAAAACTAAACTAAAGAAAGCGAAAAATAACGAAAACAAAACTGCACATATCGTCACAGCTAACAAAAAATAGCAACCGATGTTGCATACAAATTTTCAATTAAGAAAATTGCTCCCTACAGGCCACTAATATAAGCCCTATGTTACTTGGGAAATCTTATATTAGTCACCTCACCAACCGCCCACAGAAATATAAACAAATATCACATATAAACATGTAAACATTTAAACATAAATACATATATATCATATAAATGCAATGGTAATGTGTTGCAGAGAAGGTTGTCTGTTACCTAATGGGGAGCCGCGCTAGCGTAGTGGTTACAACACCGCTCTGGCGACCGGGTGATACAGGATCAAACCCGGGCGACGGCATTTGAGGATTTTTCGTCGACCGGGATTTGGACTGGATTAACTCGAGACCTGGCGAGAACATTTGAAGGAGTGTCGTCGACCAGGGACTGGCGGCTCCTGAGCCGACCCAGCTGCAATGGGTACCTCCGAAATCGGCGAGTATTTGCCTGAATGGCTAGGGACACATGTCTCTGTACAAGAAATAAAGGGATACTCACGTAAAATCAATGTCAGGTTAGACATACATAATAACCTGAGATTTCGCCTCGAGTATTAGCGGGCGTACGAAAAAAAAAAATCTAATGCACAATTTCTAATTTAAAGAAAATAAACTGCCACTTTAATAAATACTAAATTTTGAACTAAACTATTACAAAGTTCAACAATATGTAGCAGAACACAAGAAGATCCACCGCTGACGTGTAAGACCTCTCAGTTCCATAGCACTTCTTGCTACCACAGTTAATTCTTGTAAACAAACCTGCTGTGTAACGCTGTCTGTTCTATCACAAATGTCAATAAACGCTGACCTAGATACCGTATACGCTGACAGGACAGGTCATGCTGACATCGCCTGTAGAGTTGTACTGCTGGCGTTCACGTGTGTCGTAACAGGCCACAGGGAACGGTCTGGTCTCAGTAGCTGACTTCTCAAAATGTCCACTGTGCAGGTTGACCCAAAAAGCTGGCCCACCACGTTGATAACGACTGTTTTTTATGATATATCTCGCCACGTTACAATGTTCTTGAAATGGGTCAGGTTACCGACTGTTGGGGCCCTGACAAGAATGTATTGTTGACAATGAGTGTTAATATGAGTGTCAATACGCGAATGTAGGAATGGTTCTGTAGAGTTAACAAGTTGGTAATAATGCACTCATACTCTTATGGCTGGAAGTCAATGATAACTGGAACTACTGTGGACGTTTTAGACAGTTTAATGACACACACTCTGACAGCACGGTTGACAGTCATTGGAACAGGTTGACACAATAAATCATTGAATACTTGATAAATGGGTGGCAACATCAATTTGGCAATCTCATAGTATGAAAATATAATCGGACGATAGGAGCAAATATCTAGTCATGATAGTCTATCGTCTCATACCTCCACTGACTAATCGCATCAGTTTGAGTTAACAATAACAATGGTCCTCACGATGTTCCCTTACTATATACCCATAAGGAATGTTACATATGGCTACTCACAGTGCTGCTAGTACAGGAATCGTCTACATACGATCCATCAAAATAGATAGATGATATAACATCTATGGCGTCGTTAGGCGTAGGTAAAGTTTTAGAAAAAGTTCCTTCTTTACCTTGAGTTCAGGAAATACAAGTAACTAGCACACTAACATATATATTCTAGGAGAAGTATTGACCATCATAGTATACTGAGAGAAAACTCCTCTCTTTCCCAGAATCAATCACAATGACGAAAAACTTCGGACTCTCATTTGTCCGACAGCCTTCAAGATCCGTCCATCTTCACGGAAACCCCAACGACGACTGATCGTCTCATTAGGCATGCGCTAATGTTAACCTTTCAACTATATTCAAGTGGGGCGACTATATATTTACTTTCACTCGAAGCAAAAAATGAGTATTCGCCCTTTGACTAGAGTCCTAATCTTAGACTCAAAATATCATTACCAAATATTTCCAAACATAACAAGTATAGAAACAAATAAATATCTTTATATTCATTGCCACCAGTAATCTGTTGGTAACAATATCCTTCCTTCCATTCTGCTGGTATCTCTTTCTTTTCCCAGACTTTACCAAGTAATTTATATAACATCTCTGTAGCCGTGTCGATATCTGCTTTGATGGCCTCTGCTTGAATGCCATCAGGTCCAGACGCGTTTCCATCTCTTAGAAGCTTTATGGCTTTCTTTATTTCTTCCTTCGTTGGTCTTTTACCCTTAATTTATAGCTCTTCTTCTGCTGGCTGGATGTCCGGGCGGTTTTGTGAAGCTGGTCTATTGAGAAGGTGCTCAAAATATTCTGTCCACCTCTTCATTTGCTCTTGTATATTGCTGAGCAGTTTTCCATTCATGTCTTCTATGAGGCAACTTGTTTGCTTGTATTTCCCTGTTAGCTTCTTTGTGCTGTTATACAGTTCTCTCATATTTCCTTTTTCTGCAGCATCTTCTGCCTCTCTTGCCAGCTCCTCAATATACTTCCTCTTGTCTCTTTTGATACTTATTTTTACTTCTTTGTTTGCTTCTGTGTACACTTCTTGAGCCTTGGCTTTGGAACTTCTGGTTTTGCTTGTGTTTAAATCTGCTTTCTTGTTTTTTCTGTCTTTTATCTTATTGATGGTTTCTGTTGTTATCCATGCTTTTTGTTGTCGTTCCCTTTTCCCTAGTATTTCTTCACATGTCTCTTTCCATACAGTTTTGATTTGCTGCCAATAGTCTTCTGTATTCTCTACATCTTCCGGCTGTTGGAGCACTTGGAATTTGTTGGATATTGTGACCGCAACTTTGTCCCTTGTTTCTTGATTTCTTAGATGTCCTACATTAAATTGTTGTCTATAATTTTGCATTGTTGCATATCTCTTGAGTTTCATTTTTACTTTGGCTATCAGAAGGTGGTGATCTGATGCCACATCTGCTCCTCTATATACCTTTACATCCTGCAATGATGATCTAAACTTCTTGTTTATGCATATATGGTCAATCTGATTTTCTGTTCTATGGTCTGGTGATATCCATGTTGCCTTGTGTATTCTCTTGTGTGGAAACATGCTTCCTCCTATAGCCAGTTGATTTGAAGCACAGAAGTTTGAGAACAGTTCCCCATTTTCATTCATTATTCCTAGCCCATGTTTTCCCATGACTTCTTCAAATCCGATGTTGACTGTACCTATCTTTGCATTCATGTCACCCATCAAAATTGTGATGTCTCTTCTTTTTACCTTTTCCATAATTTCCTGTAGTCTAGTATAAAATGCTTCTTTCACAGACTCTTCTTTGTCGTTAGTTGGTGCATAACATTGGATGACATTTACATTTATTTTATGTTTAGCTGTTTTAAAACTAGCTGTTATTATTCTGGGTCCAACAGCTTCCCGTTCAATGAGTGCTTTCTGTGCTTCATTAGATAACATAAGAGCTACCCCTTCTGTGGTGAAGTGGGATGTTATAAATATTTATAGGGGACTTAGTGTACTGACTGAGATCAGCTGTGAAGGTATCTATATCTATTAAGAGTAGTGTATTATAGATAACCTTACTTGCTACCACATATCTATATATCTCAGTCAGAATTATTCTGGAATAGTGTGATGACTACGTTATGTGTCTAGGGTATGTGTATGATGAAGCGTAAGTCACAACAACAGACAGATAAACAATTTAATTTAATCCACTACTCTTGACAACACTGTGACACTCACATACATATAACACTCTATGAGAATATCTTAAGGAGTCACTGATAACTTTTCAAATAACAATATGTATTCATGGTTATCATAAAGGTATATGTGTCCTGATTCAAATACAAAGGAACCAGGAATCACAATCAATTTTAATTACAAGTATATGTACAGGCTTTATCAATATGAATATTGTAGTGACATATATTATTAAAATATCCTATGTGTGTCAGTTGTGTAGTGGTAATATGAGGTAATACTGGTTTTGTTTTGTTCAAGCTCTGTTGGTATTTGTCATCATGACTTCAATAGTTTGTCTTTTGGGACTAGTATTGGAGATGTTCTCAGTTCCTGATATTAAGACAATTAAATTCCCCTCTGAATGTTATTTTTACAAAGTCATTTCAAGATGAGGGGACATAATGTTGAGCTCAGCTGGCCAAATCAGCTTATCTTGCGTGATGGCGGCAGGAAAGGACTCCTCTGCTCGAATTCTCCCCTGGGCTCTGGAGACACCTCACTGATAGCTAAAAAGACCAAGGAGTATGCTGTCCGACTCTGGATTCAGCAAAGCTCTGACCAGGTGCTGCTCAGTACCATCAAGACCACGGTCCCTGTAAACAAGAAGGATGTACCTTCTACTTCATAACTAATTGATACTCTAGTTCTACACTGAGCACAATACAACACAAACATTGAGTTCAGAGCGTTAGGCCAACTGTCAGCTTCATCTGAAATACTTTATACCAGTATTTACCTCCTTAATGGTTACCACGCCTCTGCACTTCCAGCATTATTTCTGTCTAATCAATCATCCAGGTGTTAGTGTACTATTTGGCCATTCCATGCCGTTTTACTTCCCTCCGACACCCTCTGTTCAGGCTGGAGCATTATAGGCTTTATCTCCTGTTTGCCACTGAACTACACATATATATATACAGGCATAAATTAACAATTTACATTCAATTTTCATTAAAAGATACTGAATGGTTCAAGCTTACCACAATTTCATGGAAATAAACACAGATACGTTGATTAGCAATGAATTCTGGCACAATTACTGGCACAAATTCCCATCTGCTTATGTTCCAGGCTTTTATTTAACACAAATATGAGCTGGCTTCAACGCACTGTTGCTTTATCAAGATTATTTGCACTAGTGGTCTCGAACTAACGCTCCTAAGTGAGTATATCAGCGAGTCTAGCCAATGAGGCCACGTTTCGACAAGTGTTTGAAAAAATGTTACCTTTTCACGTCTCCCCTAACAACGAAAGATAGTATTTATAGCCCGACCAATCGTGGTTAGTCTTTCATTTGTTGCGCTCCAATCAATTTGGAGTTTACATGGTAGGCTAATTCTGTAACGTAAGATTTTTTTCAAACACGTTATAAAAAAATTTTATGAGCAGAAATGATTCCATGCTGTCAGGCATCCCCACTATTTTATTTTGGGTATAATTTATTAATTCCTGGACTATTTGCGTAACGTTTTACATATTCTTTGTCAGCAAGCCCTAAGGAACCCAAATATACAAATTTAAAAGAGCTACGTGGCTGCGTTCAAAATATGTATTTTCTACCTCCTGTTTCGAAGATGTGCTGTCTGGGTACTGTTATGTTTTCAACCGTAAACCCATCTAATGTTATCTTTTCTAATAAGAGTTTTTTCAGGATTTATAAACCTAACTCTGGGATGGGTAATGTATTTTATCACTGTCCGTCTGAAAAAAAGTTAGTGCATGTAGTCTTACACGCGTGATGGCAGCATTTGTGTATCGCGCGAAGCGTGTTTAGTGTTCGGCTTTCTGCCTCTCCCTTCTCGCTATCCTTTTGTCCATCTGTCTTTTGATCTTGGTAACATAGTGTAGAAAAAGACATGAATGGAATTTAAAATTTAGGTCATCTTGCATATTTCAAGGTTTTTCTTAGAAAGGCAGCACATTTTATTGTGTGTTTGGGAAACGCGTGTATGTTGCAGAAGGCCTTTAATATCAACGTGAAACGTTACAATTTGCATACGCAGTAGAAAACAAGGGGATTTCGAGTACAGTCATTGTGACAGCACTGTTCTTTACCATTCTTCTTCCTTTATTTATTATATGTATTTATTAGGCTTTATATTTACTTGATAATTTATATATGTGGATTAGAATATTCCACGACACCTCCCCTCTTAAAACAGACATTATATGTCAGTCCTTTATTCTATATTCACATAGAGAAATTTATTATTATTTCTGGGGTTTACGGTGATTCTCATCACACGGATGGCGGCTTAAAAAATCCGCTCCCAAATTGGTTTTTCCAGATATATACTCAATGCTAAAATTATATGGAGCCAAAAGTAAAGACCATCGGAGTAACCTGGAGTTCTCATGCCTAGCCTGTGCTAGAAACGATAACGGTTTATGGTCTGTTTGCAACTTAAATGCCTTCCCATATAGATAAATATTGAATTTCTTTATCGCCCATATTACTGCAAGACATTCTTTTTCGCTAGTTGAGTAGTTGATTTCAGCTTTATTCAACTTTCTGCTAGCATATGCCACTGGGCTTAATTCCCCATCCAATGCATCTGATTTCTGTAGTAGAGTTGCACCTAACCCAATATTACTTGCATCCGTCCTTACTATGAATTCTTGACTTAAGTCAGGTAATTTCAAAATGGGTTTACTTGTGATCTTTTCCTTCAATTCTTGGTAAGTCATTTCACATTGTGGTGTCCATGTAATGCGATCTGGATGTCCTTTACGTGTCAATTCAGTTAACGGTGCACATATGGAATTAAAGTTTTTGATATACTTCTGGTAGAAACCACATAATGAGACAAAGGATCTCACGTCCTTCTTGGTTTGTGGTCTCGGGGCTTTCTGTAGTTTCTCTAAATTCTTTGGGTCAGGGGTCATGTTTCCCTGATAAACTGTGTGTCCCAAAAATTTCAATTCTTTACATCCAACGCAACATTTAGTTGGTCGGGCTGTTAAATTTGCCTCCCTAAGTCGATTAAACAGCATGTTCAGAGAGTCAATGTGTTCCTCAAATGTTTCTGTTGCTATAAGGATATCATCCATAAAATTTGTTATACAGGGATTATTCAGAGGATCCAATAATTTTCTCATCATTCTAGAGAAGACACTAGGCGCATTCTTCAATCCAAATGGCAATCTATTAAACTCATAGTGTCCTTCTGAGGTACTAAAAGCTAGGTATGGTCTAACCTCAGGCTTCACTGGAATCTGATAGTATCCTTTACTCAGATCCACTTTTGAGAAATATTTAGCTTTATTTAGTCTGGCAAACAGCTGATTTGTATCCGGCAATGGATCCACCTGTCCTTCTGTAATAGCATTCAGTCTCCTGTAATCTATACAGAGTCTATGTTCTCCAGAGGGCTTCCTTAAGAGTACAACACCGGAACTATACGAAGATTCACTGTGCGAAATAATTCCTTCCTTCAACAGATAGTCTATCTCTTCCTTCAAAGCTTTCTCCTTAGCAAACGGAATCGAATATGGTTTCATACAGACAGGTGTGGAGTCTATTAGTTTCATATCATATTCCAATAGGTTTGTATGCCCTGGTCGGTCTGTTAACACCTCTGCATGATTATTTAGAACCTGTTGCACTCTCTCTTTCTGAGTTTTCGTTAAATGTGTACTGATTTTCACCTGTGCTGCTGTCTCACAGGGGTGTAATGGATATTCAAATGATGAAAGTGGTTCCTTTTTCATCTCCATGGCGATGGACAAGGTCAACAAGTGTGTCTCTTCCTGATGTTCTCTTTCCAAATATTTCTTCAGGAGATTCACATGATAGATTTTTTCTTTCCCCTTCTTATCTATCTTATAATTTGTTCTAGACACCTTCTCTAAAACTGTATATGGACCCTGCCATCCAATTTGTAACTTATTCTGACTCCCAGGCAAAAGAAGCAGTACTTTCTCTCCCACAGCCAAATTTCTGTCCTTCGCCTTCCTGTTATAATAGGCAGCATGTTTCTTCCTGGCTTGTTTCAAATTTTCATTGGCAAGTTTCCAGCCAGTTTTTAACCGAGTGGTCAGCTCATTCACATATTGGTATGAAGATGTAATGTTTTCCTCTGCCTTTTCATCAGTCCACGTTCTTAACAAAGCTACATATGGACCTTTAATTGTGTGGACCTATTTGTCCATGCACCGGTATGGTCTCTTCCACTCGAAGCTTTATAGTGATGATTTTTCCTCCCAGAATTATCATTCACAAAACGACCGCTACCAATTTTTCTCTTGGGGCTGTCTCCCCACTTAAAATTCTTGATGAGAGATTTCCTCTCTACATCCTCTTCCTCCAGTTTGTTTAAGTCCGATTGAGGGATTTTCGGCTTATCCTGGGGTAAGACATCCTTTTGCACTCTCCGCATAGTGGCCATTGTAAAACAGTTAAGTGAAGCTTGTCCGTGAAAAGGGGCTTCCCATTCCATTTGGTCCACTTTATCAAATCTATTTTTCTTTTTATTATCAGGCCTAATTTTGCCCCGTGGCGTGTCCAGGTCCTGATCCATGTTCCCACTTGTGGGTGTTCCCTCATGTGCTATGCTACACCTTTCTACAAAATTCTCAATGTCCCATCTTGCTTTGGGCCAATAATAATTGTGAGCCACCTTTTGAATGATGGTACCTATTTCTCATGGTCCCCATCTGGTTTCACATGTAGGCTCCTTATTAAGTCTGCCCTATATCTTTTAGGAAGTACCAGCTGTCCCTGACCTCTGGATCTAGCTCCAGTCTTCCTATACATCAACTTGTTTTTCATGTAAAAATCTCCCTTGCCTGGAGTTGTATGACAAGTTGACAATTTTCTGAAACAAGGCTTGAGGGTCTTGTCCCCAGCCTGTGCCTTCCTCATCTCATCTGGAGTGGTATTCAACATAATATCCTCCTCCTGTCTTGAGGTCGACCTGACCTGAAGGGTTGCCATATACACAGGTTTCCTTCTGCAACGGTCAGTGTCATGATTGTTCATCTTACAATTTTTACACCACCTTTTTCCTTGGTTGAAAGATTTTCTTTCATCATATTTCCTTTCATCGAATTGTGGGAATTTATTTTTATTTTCATACCGTGGCCTATCAAACTGGTGCTTACCTTTGTTTTGATCCCTAGTATCAAATTTATTAAAGTTCTGTGGTGCCCTAAAGTTATCCACTTGTTTCTTTTTATTACCTGTTACCTCTGCTTGAGCTGCTTGATACCTTTCAGCAACATTTAGCAACTCATCCAGCCTCTCTGCACCTTGTTCCATGAGAAACTTTCTCAGGTCTGGAGCCATGGACTCTCTTAATTGCTCTATAAGGACCATTTCCTTAAGATCTTGGGTTTTCCCCAGAGAAGTCCATTTCTCCAAGTATGTCTCTATTCGTGCAGAGAACTGGTGATAGGTTTCACCTGACAGTAGTTTAGCATTCCTAAATTTTTTCCTATAAAATTCTGCATTCTTTTCATACCTTAACAAAAGAGCCTGCTTTAGCATGTCATAATTTTCCTGATCACCTCTGCTCATTTTTGCAAAAACTTCATAAGCTGCCCCACGAAGTCCCTGAGATAACTTTAAGCTCCACCTTTCTCTCTCTAACCCATACGTGGTAGCTAATAGTTCATATCTATTTATATAGCTCTCAATATCATCGTCTTTCTCAACAAAATGATCTAAATGAAAGTTCATAGCTGAGGTTGAGGCTCCCTGAGTAACCGTAGCATCAGAGGCAAAGGGACTGGCACCATTTTCAGGAGCATGGCCTTGAAACTCAAACTCCCTTAGTCGTAATTCATGTTCCCTTTGTAATCTTTTCTCCTCCTTTTCTGCTTCCCTCTCTGCAGCTAATCTCTTCTCTTCCCTTTCTGCAGCTAATTTCTTCTCTTCTCTTTCTGCAGCCTGTCTTCTTTCCTCGGCTTCTCTTTCTGCAGCTAATCTTTTGTCTTCTCTTTCTGCTTCCAATTTCTTAGCCTCAGCCTCAATCTGCAACCTCTTAGTCTCAGCCTCAGCCTCAATCTTTCTTTCGGCTTCAAACCTTCTTTCTTCGCGTTCAATAAATTTGTCACATTCCGTAGTGACATAGGCAACCATAACTTGCCCATCTAATCCTAACTCTTTTGCAGTCTGTACAGCAGCAGATCGAAACTTGGCCAGGTCCGCCATTGTCTATCAGGTAAATTTCTACAATGTCTAACCAACAATTTAATCTCTAAATATATCTAATGGACAACACAGGCACCGTGAGCTCAACCTTATTCAATTCCACTCAAGGATACCTTTTAATTCTTATATTCCCTGAAGTGAATTACCCCCAATATTTTTAATAGGTAAAGATTCAAAATCCCAAGAGCGAGACCCCAATATATGTGGTGAAGTGGGATGTTATAAATATTTATAGGGGACTTAGTGTACTGACTGAGATCAGCTGTGAAGGTATCTATATCTATTAAGAGTAGTGTATTATAGATAACCTTACTTGCTACCACATATCTATATATCTCAGTCAGAATTATTCTGGAATAGTGTGATGACTACGTTATGTGTCTAGGGTATGTGTATGATGAAGTGTAAGTCACAACAACAGACAGATAAACAATTTAATTTAATCCACTACTCTTGACAACACTGTGACACTCACATACATATAACACTCTATGAGAATATCTTAAGGAGTCACTGATAACTTTTCAAATAACAATATGTATTCATGGTTATCATAAAGGTATATGTGTCCTGATTCAAATACAAAGGAACCAGGAATCACAATCAATTTTAATTACAAGTATATGTACAGGCTTTATCAATATGAATATTGTAGTGACATATATTATTAAAAATATCCTATGTGTGTCAGTTGTGTAGTGGTAATATGAGGTAATACTGGTTTTGTTTTGTTCAAGCTCTGTTGGTATTTGTCATCATGACTTCAATAGTTTGTCTTTTGGGACTAGTATTGGAGATGTTCTCAGTTCCTGATATTAAGACAATTAAATTCCCCTCTGAATGTTATTTTTACAAAGTCATTTCAAGATGAGGGGACATAATGTTGAGCTCAGCTGGCCAAATCAGCTTATCTTGCGTGATGGCGGCAGGAAAGGACTCCTCTGCTCGAATTCTCCCCTGGGCTCTGGAGACACCTCACTGATAGCTAAAAAGACCAAGGAGTATGCTGTCCGACTCTGGATTCAGCAAAGCTCTGACCAGGTGCTGCTCAGTACCATCAAGACCACGGTCCCTGTAAACAAGAAGGATGTACCTTCTACTTCATAACTAATTGATACTCTAGTTCTACACTGAGCACAATACAACACAAACATTGAGTTCAGAGCGTTAGGCCAACTGTCAGCTTCATCTGAAATACTTTATACCAGTATTTACCTCCTTAATGGTTACCACGCCTCTGCACTTCCAGCATTATTTCTGTCTAATCAATCATCCAGGTGTTAGTGTACTATTTGGCCATTCCATGCCGTTTTACTTCCCTCCGACACCCTCTGTTCAGGCTGGAGCATTATAGGCTTTATCTCCTGTTTGCCACTGAACTACACATATATATACAGGCATAAATTAACAATTTACATTCAATTTTCATTAAAAGATACTGAATGGTTCAAGCTTACCACAATTTCATGGAAATAAACACAGATACGTTGATTAGCAATGAATTCTGGCACAATTACTGGCACAAATTCCCATCTGCTTATGTTCCAGGCTTTTATTTAACACAAATATGAGCTGGCTTCAACGCACTGTTGCTTTATCAAGATTATTTGCACTAGTGGTCTCGAACTAACGCTCCTAAGTGAGTATATCAGCGAGTCTAGCCAATGAGGCCACGTTTCGACAAGTGTTTGAAAAAAATGTTACCTTTTCACGTCTCCCCTAACAACGAAAGATAGTATTTATAGCCCGACCAATCGTGGTTAGTCTTTCATTTGTTGCGCTCCAATCAATTTGGAGTTTACATGGTAGGCTAATTCTGTAACGTAAGATTTTTTTCAAACACGTTATAAAAAAATTTTATGAGCAGAAATGATTCCATGCTGTCAGGCATCCCCACTATTTTATTTTGGGTATAATTTATTAATTCCTGGACTATTTGCGTAACGTTTTACATATTCTTTGTCAGCAAGCCCTAAGGAACCCAAATATACAAATTTAAAAGAGCTACGTGGCTGCGTTCAAAATATGTATTTTCTACCTCCTGTTTCGAAGATGTGCTGTCTGGGTACTGTTATGTTTTCAACCGTAAACCCATCTAATGTTATCTTTTCTAATAAGAGTTTTTCAGGATTTATAAACCTAACTCTGGGATGGGTAATGTATTTTATCACTGTCCGTCTGAAAAAAAGTTAGTGCATGTAGTCTTACACGCGTGATGGCAGCATTTGTGTATCGCGCGAAGCGTGTTTAGTGTTCGGCTTTCTGCCTCTCCCTTCTCGCTATCCTTTTGTCCATCTGTCTTTTGATCTTGGTAACATAGTGTAGAAAAAGACATGAATGGAATTTAAAATTTAGGTCAACTTGCATATTTCAAGGTTTTTCTTAGAAAGGCAGCACATTTTATTGTGTGTTTGGGAAACGCGTGTATGTTGCAGAAGGCCTTTAATATCAACGTGAAACGTTACAATTTGCATACGCAGTAGAAAACAAGGGGATTTCGAGTACAGTCATTGTGACAGCACTGTTCTTTACCATTCTTCTTCCTTTATTTATTATATGTATTTATTAGGCTTTATATTTACTTGATAATTTATATATGTGGATTAGAATATTCCACGACACCTTCACTGTGGTGTGAACTTTCATCTTCATGTCCTGAGTACAGCACCAATTCACCTGTGATGAGTTTCTTCTTGTCTACCCCCTTCCACTTTGTTTCACACATTCCCAGAACCTCGATTTTATATTCCCTCATTTCTGCAGCTACTTGTGCCACTTTCCCTTGTTCGTTTAATGTCCGAACATTCCAGGTGCCAAATCTGGAAGTTCTCCTAGAAGAAAGAAGGTTAGTCAGCAACACAGATTCCTTTCGGCTTTCTCTGTGTTGCATCATACGCTTCCCTGCGAGAGGACCTTCCCCTGTCTTGGATGGCCGTGTTTTATTTTCCTTAATTGACTTGTCCATATTTGTGTAAGTTTTTTTGTGGTTTAAATTTTTTTACAGGATGGGGTAATCAGCCCCATGCCCAACCCTCCTTAGTCGCTTTCTACGACATGCAGGTGTTGCCATTCTTTGCTCCCCTTTAGGGCCCCGGTAACACACGGGTGATGTAGTATTATAGCATGCATAATTGCTAGTGTAGGCCAGCCGGCCTAAAGTGCCAATCAACGTATAGCCATTATATAAACAATCATCTTCAATATCGATATCCTCATGATCCAAGAGACAAATTTAAAAGCCAATAGTGTTATCAATTGCCCAGGCTACATATGTTACTCCAATCCATGTGGGCTAATGGACGAGGGCAAGCGATATATGTAAAACATTAGCTCCCTCAGACGTGGCTGGATACAAGTTCCCAAACTAGTGAGGATGCGGAATTGCAGGGGATTGCGGTGAATACAGATGGTCAAGAATTGCGAGTCTGCAATTTAAATGCATATATCGACCATCTCACAGCAGAGAGTGATCGAAATTTTGTGGCGGAATTGTATGAAGATTCTAACACAAAGTGTTTAATTGCTGGCAATTTCAATGCTAGATCCAAATAGTGGGGGAACATCACAGAAATAAGGCAGGGTATAGCTTTGAGCCAGGCATTAATTAACTTGAACCGTGTCATCTTGAATGATGGACGTCCATCTAGACTGGCAACTAAACATGGGCATACAAATGATGTCAAAGAACTGGCATTCATCTCTAGTGCTGCCACCAACATGGCACGTTGGGATATATTAAGTTCACAGGAAAGTGATCACTTACTGTGCGTCATACTCAGTGCAAAGGGTAGGACATCTGAACACAGGAAACCTAAATTAATATGAAATTAATATGAAACAAATATAAAGGTATGTTATCAGGCACTCGCAGGAAATAAAGAAGTAGAACACCAGACAACAGAAAAACAACAGACATGAGTTGCTTACCCAGGATTTGAACACTGGACCTTCCGTGCGACAACCCCGCCTAGCCATGCAAGCGAATCACACTATCCGCTCTGCCATCTACGCATCATCAAAAAATGATGTTTCAATGGCAGGTCAATAGTGCGAACCACAATACACGACACCAGAAGTCCTCCATGGGCAGTTCAGCCTATTAATGACGCAATCACTTCTGTTGTATTTCTATCAAGCAGTATAGGCCGAATCCAACAGACCTTCAAGTACCATACAGGCTCACTCGACTGTAACAACCCTTTACACACATAGCGTCAAAACGCAAAAGAAAAGACAGCGAGAACGCCTTTCACCCAACCTCCCTGGTGGAATAAGACAGTGGAGGAAGCATGGATAGAAAAGGAAAGAGCAACATAGGAATGGCGTAAAGCACGAAACAGAAGAATTATGCTTGAGGGAGAGGTTGAAGAGATAAAGGAGAAAAAACAAAGAGCCGTTAATAGATTCAAGAGCTTGGCAAGGGAGGCCAAGCATAAAGTGTGGGAGGACTTTGTGACACAGGTGGGCATGGAAAAAAACCCTACAGAAATTCTGGTCCTTACATCGAAGAATGAATAGGAAAAGTGCAAGTCAACCCATCTCTAATATCAAAAGCTCTACAGCACTAAGCCTGAAGACGGACGAAGAGAAGGGAATAGCATTATTCAATCGATTTGTGGAAAAACGGGTAAAAGTGACAAAAGTGCCCGCCTGAAAGTAAAGGACAGTGTGCTGGAAACTGTCCTAAGGGATCAGATATACTTCGATCTCATTTCTGAATAGGACGTGGTGTATGCATTGAAAACCAGCAGAAACACTGCTCCGGGGCCTGATGGTGTACAAAACCATCATGTTAAACAACTCGACGACACAGCCATTTCAAATATGGTGAGCAATTTCAATACCAGCATACAAATGCTGAGGTGTCGGAAGACTGGCTACACAGTTGCCTTCGTCCACTTCCTGAACTTGGCAAAGACCCCATACAGCTCAACAGCTATCGAATTATCACACTACAAAATGTCTATGGTAAATTACTTGAAAAGATAGTTGCAAGACAAGTAACGAGCCACCTCGAAAATGCATGCATCCTTCCTGATACCCTGGATAGCTATAGGCCTATGAAAACAACATGAAGTAACCCTGGAACGTTTGCGTACGATACGATTGTACGAGGGATTCTATGGTAAAAGAAACATGGTGGCTGTCGCAATTGGCCTAGAGAATGCTTATAACAGTGCGGACTTTGCAACCCTAATGGACTGTATAATGGCATGTGGTGTAAACTCTTGGATAAATAGGTGGATAGCAGCTGCCTTAATGGAGAGATCAGATGAATTTCGCTTGGGAACTTAGACATCAGAACCAATGCGCATTTCCCCGGGACTATCCCAGGGTTATCCACTATCACCAGTGCTGTTTAACATCTACACAGCAAAAGTAGCAACACTTCAACCAACAGGACTGGGACGAACATTAACATTCGCAGATGACATACTCATGTATAGAACTGGCTCCGACAGGCAGGAAATGGTCCAAGGCATACAAGAGATACTACAGGCGGTTTCTAAATGGTGTGAGGACAGGGGATCAAAGGTCAATCCCAACAAAGCCTGTGTGATGTAATGCTCTTTGAACAACTCCAAAGAGAAAGCAGACCTTCCAGGCATCACTTTCAAAAGACAGAACATTGAAAGGCAAGACAGGCTGAAGTATCTGGGAGTAACGTTTGATCGTGGGCTATCATTCAACTCGTATCATGTCGAACCGATCATACAGAAGTGAAAGCGAGGACTGACAGCCTTAAAAGCAATGGCTGTTGCGCTCTTGGAACCGAGACTATTATTTCTCCTGTATCATCAGCTCATGATTTCAGTAATCGAGTACGGGCTAGGAATACGCACGCTGTCAGTGTCACAATGTGAGCGACTGGAACGCATTCAAAATAAAGGGATGCGACTAGTTTTGGGTTGTACGCGTGATACTTCCATTGTGACAAAGAGATACATGCTCGGATTACTGTCGATTTAAACCAGATATTTGAATGCCCAGGCAAAAGCATATTTGCGGGTAACCAGGGACAAAATACACCCCCTACATGAGAATGTAGCTTACATCAAAGGAGCAAGAATCAAGAGGGGGATGCGATGGATGGCACAGGCAAAGGCTACGATTGGTCGTGACCAGGGTTGAAAAGTGTATCCAAAGAGGAAGAGTGGAGTAAATCAGGGAAGAACTGGATAAACTACCAGCAGGTCATCATTAGCCTTGTCAGAGAATGCAGATCTTGGGGAATGGAAAAGTAGAGCTGGAGATTAATCAGCTGATATATGATCATGCTGGGGATGATGACACCATTGTGTACACTGATGGGTCTGTAGTGCGTGGTGAGAAATCAGGATGGGACTTCTCTGCGAGAATAAAGGGCAGGGTCGTCGCTGAACAGAGTGGAGCCTACATGACAACAACCTCCAGCATGATAATGGAGGTAGAGGCAGTTACTGCAGCACTGAGGTGGCTGTCTGAAACTCCATCAACCAGGGCAGTTATATTGTCAGACTCTCAAACCATGTTTCGGAAAGTTCAGAACGGATGGTTGCGGCAGGAATGGAAAACATCAATAGAATTTTCAAGTCTTCGAGAACTGGTGTGGATCTACTGACCTGGTCATGCAGGGGTACGTGGCAATGAGAGAGCTGACAGACTGGCCTCGAGAACACCCATAGTGGGGTCACTTTACATGAATAACGGAGAGATACTAAGGGCTATTAATGATCGCCTGCTAGATAATGACACTGCAATGGATGAATCAACAAGACTGAGGCTGTCATCAAACGTGGGACTAGCAGAAATGGACTTGAGAGAGGATGCATCCGTCGTATGTACAACCAGCGTGCTACAGGTACAATTAGCATTCATACTCTTCGACATTTGCTGAAGGAGACTGAGCACCTATGGGTTTGCCCGGAGTGCATTGAGGTCGATTCTGATTAAGAAAAACAATAACAATACCTCCAGAACATTTACTTCAGTCATGTCCTTCATTGTTCAACTTTATAACTATACATATCGCCTTCAGGATATTTTCTCTATTCATATCCTTCATTGTACATCTATCGAACACTTCTAATTCAATCACGTCCTCTACCATACTTCCCACCTCCAGCACATCCAGTCGAATCATGTCCTCTACCATACCTGTCATCTCCAGCATACTTATTCCAATCATTCCTTCCAAAATACTTCTCATCTCCAGCCCATCTAGTCCATTCATTTCTTCCATTGTACCTCTCACCTCCAGCACATCAATTCCAATCACAATCCTCTAGCACACCCAGTCCAGCCACATCCAGCCCATCTACTCCGCTCATGTCTTTCATTGTACCGATCACACCCAGCACATCAACTCCACCTTGCCTCTAACTCCCATCACAATGGCTCCAATCATTGTCATCCATTATTGTTATGATTAAAATTCCTAACATTTACGTCGATATAATAGGCAGATCAACAGGGCTCCTTTTTTGTTTTTTTTATACGGAGTCACTTATTAATAAAGGAAGTGACGTCATGCCGAGATAGTTCACTGGCAGACGTGAATAAATTTGAAGCAGAAGTGAGGTGATCGTCTGCAAGAGAGATGCGGCTTGTGTTTGGAAGTGTGTGGACGTATGCATTATTCTGTGTTTTTCCTGAATTATTCCATCACCAGGACATCAATATACTTGGACGAGGTGTTCCTGGCTTATTCTAGTAAGGAAATGTGTGCCTACTCGTAAAGATGTCCAAAGGACGATATGAAATACAGTTTGAATGATTGCCAATGACCAGCGTTTGATAGGGAACGGACTGGACTACTACGTACCACTGCATTTGCCTTTGGGCCTATATATCTATTACAATGGAGCTTTTTTATCAAAAGAATAAACTGCATGTTTGTAAAATTGTGAAGGAGGTGTTGGTCCGCTCAGTGCAGTTATGCTGATTTCATGTTGTATGACTGCCCCTAGAGTCTACTTTGGCCACGGAGAATATCTCCGGAATCCTTAACATTACGACACGCATCAATTGTCCCTATTACCTCCAACATATCTACTCCGGTCATTTCCTCTATTGTACCTTCCACCTCCAGCACATCTACTCCAATCATGGCCTCCACTATTCCTCTTACTTCCCGCACACCACTCCAATCATGTCCTCTGCTATACCTCTCAATCCCAGCACATCTACTCCAATCATGTCCTCCGTTATTCCTCTCACTCCAAGTACACATATTCCAAACATTTCCTCCACTATACCTTTCACCTCCAGCACATCTAATTCAGTCATGTCATCCACCATACATCTCACTTCTAGCCCATCTACTCCGATCGTTTCATCCCCTGTACTTCCTTCAGTTACGTTAGTTTGAGGGAGACCAAGAATATGTACCCAACGGGCTGATCACCCGTTTGCCAGTCACTTTGATTACGGAAACAACGACAAACGGATTGATTTGTCGTTGCCCTAAAGACGCCATTAGGCGTGATGGGAACAACGGCAAAGAAAATCTATTCGCTGTTGCCCTTAAGACGCCACTAGCCGTAATGGCCACTGACTGCTTTGCCGGTCGTTGGCTAAGACGGAAGAAAGAAGAAGAAGAATATGTAGTTCCTACCATATACCCCAGACCTATGGGTCTTTTATATTTGGACATGCGCCCTAATATAACCGACTAGGTTGAACGGGAAGCGCCTCGCCAAAACGAGGCAAAAGTTTTACATAAAGAAAAAAAATGTAGTTCCTCTTCTGCCATAGAAATAACCGTATCTTCTATGACAATTAAAGCTGTATGGACATTAGGTGGCATTAGTGTCAAAGTGAACAAGAGATAAGAAGGATTGTGTGAGCCTTTATAATTTAGCACTTATAATTATTTAAATTTTAATATTGCTTCTATGAAGTTCTTTTTTTTCTTTTTCATTCATAACAGGATACGGAACAATAAAAACAAAACACTCCGCTTGAAAACGGAAACGGAATGACAAAAGATCAAAAACTGTTCGAAAACGCATTAAGACGTGTTTCTTTCATTCTTTATAACAATATTTTAAAATATTGACTTGACTTGACGACTTTGATCCACTGTCACTGAGCGTCAGCTCTTGGTGACCTTGATGCCATTATATAGTAGACCTTGATGCCATTATATGGTACCGCGCAGTTCGTATAAGCTGTTCTGAGCTGCCATACAGTGTATTGTCTATGGATGGGTTGTGTGGTAGCAGTTGTTGTCTCAGTCCTTGAAGTGCAGGGCACAGTAATAGATGATGTTCTACTGTCTCCAACGGGTTTGGGCAGTGTCTACATTTTGCTATATTTTGTGAACACATTCTATTTCTGTGGCCACTTAGTGTAGAGTGACCTGTTCTCAATCTGAAAATTTTAGTTTGGTATCTTCGTTCGATATGGTTCATAGCATCTTTCTTATTTGGGGCTGTTTGGTGCATGAAGAGACTTCTTTCTGTTTTAGCCTGTGCCCACGTGTTCAGCCAAACTTCTTTAAAGTTGTTTTTGACTGTTTGTTTAATTGTTAACATATTCAATGGTTGGTCAATCTGTGGCATTTTTGCTCAATTCTTTGCCAGTCTATCAGCTACTTCATTCAATGTGATGTTTATGTGGCCAGGTATCCATTGCATGTATATTTCTGTTCCATTCAAGTTCATAATTTTGTGGCATGTTTCTTGGACCTTCTGGATAGTATTGATTGAGTTGGTTTTCCAGGTTCCTATTGCCAAGAGTGCAGCCCGCGAGTCTGAGATTACTACAACATCATTTGGTTCCATTTCGTTTGATTCAAACATTTCAAAAATTCTAGTGAGTGTTTTCTGGATGGCAACTACTTCGGCTTCGTAGTTTGTGCACCATGTACCACAGGGGCCTGCATTTTTATGGGTTCTTCTGTGCTGGGTGGGATGATTATGGCCCCATATCCAGCATTTATGATTGCTTCGAAAGCTGATCCGTCTGTGTAAGCATGGATAATGTCTTCATCATACTGACAGATGGTTTCCATGGCAAATGTTTTCAGCAGTGTATTTATGAGGCTTTTATTTGCGGGTTGCAGAAGGTTTGTACGTATTATATGTCTTTTTAGTTCTACGTGAGGTGGTAGGTCTGGTACAGCTTGAGTAGGCAGTCTAGTCTTTGGTATGTAGTGCTTCCCTGAAAGCTCTTGGTACCTTCTAGTGAAAGATGCCTTTTTAAGAAAAAACAGGCAAAGGGAGACCAAAAAACACACGGAGAAGAGAGCTTTATACAGAGGTGAAAATGATGAGGAAAACAGAGAAAGAACGTGAGTGGATGGCACAGAACAGGAAGACTTGGCATGTGTTTGTTGAAGGCCTATGATCGCCGGGGAGCTAAAGGGTATTGGTTGATTCTTCAACAACTGACTTGAAGAGAAGCACAAGCTTTGCCATCTTGCAGTATGGTGCTACGTCTGATAGACCTGGTGATACTCCTAGCCATTTACCCATGAACTTGTCGAACTTTTGCTCTATAGCTTCCGCTGTACTGGTGCTTATGTCATATATAAGCAGTGGCCATTATTTAGGTATCAACGATAACTGAAGGCACGACAGTTTAACTTTTGTTAGAGTCTGCTTTGGTCTATGATCTGTAGTCTTCTGTCTGCCATATATATATATATATATATATATATATATATATATATATATATATATATATATATATATATAGACGGGGATTTGGTCATGGAGACATCCGCTGGTGGTCCAAGGCATCAAGCAGGGAGCGCAGAGACATGGTAGTTCAGGAGATACGAGAAGCTGAGAATGATAAGAGGTTGCAAAAAGCAGTGCAGCAGGTCCAACAAGGCCAATGGACTACATGGGAAGGAGCCCTGCAGAGGTCCTTGACATGGAATGATATATGGCATATGGCACCTCTTAGGCTCAGCTTCGTTGTCAGATCACTGTATGACCTGCTGCCGTCGGCCACCAACCTTGTGAAATGGGGAAAGTCGGATGATGAGCAGTGCCCCCTGTGCCAGGTGAGGCAGACACTTGAACACGTGCTCTCAGCGTGTAAGGTGTCATTAGGGCAAGGGCGATACACTTGGCGCCATAACAAAGTGCTAAATGAGCTTGCTGCGACAATAGATCTGGCAAGAATGAAGGCGAATAGCAAAGTCCGGCCAGACACCGCAAACACATACTTTCTGAGGGCAGGAAAGTCAGCACACCCCAAACCGAATAAACCTGGTAGCAGTTTACCATCTCTTCTTGATTGTGCAAATGATTGGGAGATGGCGGTAGACCTACCTGGACGAGGGGCATATCCAGAGAGTATCAGAAAATCGCGGAGACGGCCGGATATAGTGCTTCATTCTGCAGCAACGCTTCAGGTCATACTGATTGAACTGACAGTGCCATTTGAATCCAGATTAGATGAGCAACATTCGTTCAAAGCGGCCAAGTATAGTGATCTGGCCGCGGATCTGAGACACGATGGGTTCACTGCAAGGGTCATGGCTGTTGAAGTGGGCGCAAGAGGGCTTGTGGCTGCATCAGTGTATGATCTATTGAAACTGTTGGGGCTGAGGGGACAGTCGAGAACAAGGGCCCTGAAGAGGCTTAGTGAAACTGCCGAAAAGGCATCAGGCTGGCTGTGGAACAACCGCAATGGAGAATGGAGATCGTAACAATAAACGCTGCGGTACAGAAAACACCAGGAATTTTTCTAAGTCCACAATACGCTGAGGTTTGTGGTGGACTAGTGAACGGGCTGCGACTCAGGGGCGACAAGCGGTGTATACTATAAGGGGGTGTCAGTATCAAAAGTCCAGTGGGGAACGCGCAGTGGCGACTCGTTGACTTCGCGCTGGTGTCTCAGTGTGTGCGACGGAACGAACGGAATAATTTGTCTTCTCCTTGTTACTTTCACAATTGCCTCCACGGCTGGCGGAGTTGTGGAATTTAAAGTTGCTACCATAAGTGAAATGGGTTCATTTTCGATGCAAGACAACAGGAATCTGAGACGCTTGGGAGTCATGACCCAAGTGGGCCCGCCCCCCTTAGAGTGTAAAGGAGTATATAGGGCCGAAACACTTGTCGGACGGGGGGACTTCTTCTGATGATCAGATTGCTTCCTGTTGTATCGCTCTGTAAAGAGTTTCCTATCATAGTTACATGGTCAAACCAGTGACAATTCTGGAAAGACAGATGACACTGGGAAAGACTAGAAACCGGCTGACCGGGTTAGCACCCCGTAAGCTGTATTCAATTGCTATAGAACCCCAAAACGATAGATGCCCCCAGGATTCACCGAAAGGGGGGGAGAATGATGAATCCACAGGCGCCTCATTGGAATCGACCAGACCCGTTACACGGACTTCGAGCTCTGAACAACGGCTGGAGTTTCCATGTGCCTGTGGTAGGGAATTCTCTACTCAGAGAGGAATGAAAATCCACAGAACGAAAAAGGGGTGTGGGAGGTCATCAGGGGGAGATCAACAGCGCTCTGTCTCGACGGATAAGACGTTAGAAGAACGCAGCCAGGAGTCAATCCACAGTGCTGAGTACATTCAAGTTGATCTGCCTGATGATGATCTCACACACTTCTTGGACGGGAAGAGAGATGCAATCAAGTTTCCACCTGCCAGTGCAAAAGGGCTTTGGGAACAGCTGGACGAAGCCTTGGCAAAAGAGTTGGATAACAACCTGAAGCAGATAACTTTGGAGAAGAAGCTGGAAATCTTCGGCGACATAATATATCTGCACTGTCGCAAAGTGTTCGGAGTCAGGGAGGCAAGGGAAAGTAACCCACCACGAAAAAGTAGAAGACAAATTAAAATAGAAGAAATCAGGAAACAGAAGAAGCATGCCCGAAAACTGTTCAAGAACGCAGTTGCCACAGAGAAGGAAGGGTTACGACAGGTTTGGGAGCACCTGAAAGGCCAACATAATGCCCTTTGTAGAGCAGAAAGGTTGTGCAGGAAGAGAAGGAAGACTCGAAGGGATAGGGAAAGATTCTTCAGGGAGCCCTTCAAGTTTGCCAAAGAACTGTTTGAGCAGCCACGGTCGGGTACGCTAAACATCAGGAAAGAAGACCGGAAGAACACCTTAGAATGACATATTCAGATGGTCGCAAAGATGAGCCGCTCAGCAGCATGGCAGGCCTTAAATGGCCGAGTAAGCCAGGAGCTGAATTTAACACCAAGCCCCCAACGGTGCAAGAGGTAGAAAGCATTGTCCAGAAAGCTCGGTGCAAGTCAGCTCCAGGTCCTAATGGTGTTCCATATGTGGTGTATAAGAGATGCCCTGAGGTGCTCAAACGACTGCTCCGTTTACTGAAGAATGCGTGGAAAACCCAGCTTGTAAGCAAGGAATGGAGAAAGGCGAACGGAGTCTACATCCCGAAGGAACAAAATTCCACAGACATCAGTCAGTTCAGGCCAATCTCACTACTTAATGTGGAAGGGAAGATATTCTTCTCAGTGATGGCGAAAAGGCTCACTACATACCTCCTAGCAAATGGGTACATTGACACTACCATTCAGAAAGGAGGTATCCCAGGTACACCAGGATGTCTAGAGCATGCCACAATGATCTGGGAAGCAATTCAAAAGGCACAGTCTGACAGAACAAACCTCCATGTAATCTGGTTGGATCTAGCAAAAGCTTATGGATCCGTTCCACACCAGATGTTGTGGCAGGCCCTAGAAATGTATTATGTTCCACAAGAGATTGCAGCAATGCTGAAGCTGAATTTCGCAGGGTTCTCTGTCAGATTTTCAACCAGAGAGTACACAACGAAGTGGATTGGCCTTGAAGTTGGAATTGCGATGGGATGTACCATCTCTTCGATACTATTCGTGATGGCTATGCAGGTAATCCTCAATGCGGCTGAAGGAATGGCTATAGGTCCAAAGCTCGGTGGAATGTGTCACATGCCATCGCTCAAAGTATTCATGGATGACTCAACAATTCTGACATCAGATGAACATCAGGCCCAGAGGATGTTAGCACGCCTGGGTGAACTAGTCAGCTGGTGCAGAATGAGCTTCAAACCCAAGAAGCCTATCAGTCAGGAAAGGGAAGATAGCAGGGGTCACATTCACGGTTGCCAACCAAAGAATCCCTACTGTCATTGAGGAACCTGTTAAAAGACTTGGCAAGGTGTGTGATGCTTCACTTAAAGACTCGAAGGCAGTGCAACAGACAACAGAAATGGCAGAGGGCTACAGATCATAGACCAAAGCAGACTCCTAAGAAAATTCAAACTGTGGTGCCTCCAGTTCATGTTGATACCTAAGTTATTGTGGCCACTGCTTATATATGAAATAAGCACAAGTATAGTGAAAGCTATGGAGCAGAAGGTCAACAAGTTCATGAGGAAATGGCTAGGAGTACCACCATGTCTGTCAGATGTAGCACTGTACTGCAAAAAGTCAACACTTCTGCTTCCTTTCAAGTCAGTTGTTGAAGAGTACAAAGTTGGAAAGGCAAGGCTTGCAATGATGCTACACAGCCAGCAGATGGTTAAGTCCATTCAGCCAACACTGAAAACGGGAAGGAAGTGGAGACTGGAAGAAGCTGTTGATGCTGCCCAAGAGTCGCTCAAACTGAGGGAGGTAATCGGATACACACAAACCAATAGACGGGGATTTTGTCATGGAGACATCCGCTGGTGGTCCAAGGCATCAAGCAGGGAGCGTAGAGATATGGTAGTTCAGGAGATACGAGGAGCTGAGAATGATAAGAGGTTGCAGAAAGCAGTGTAACAGGCCCAACAAGGCTAATGGACTACATGGGAAGGAGCCCTGCAACGGTCCATGACATGGAATGATTTATGGCATATGGCACTTCTTAGGCTCAGTTTCGTTGTTAGATCAATGTATGACCTCCTACCATCGGCCACAAACCTTGTGAGATGGGGAAAGTCGGATGATGAGCAGTGCCACCTGTGCCATGGGAGGCAGACACTTGAACACGTGCTCTCAGCTTGCAAGGTGTCATTAGGGCAAGGGCGATACACATGGCGCCACAACAAAGTGCTAAATAAGCTGGCTGCGACAATATATCTGGCAAGGATGAATGCGAATAGCAATGTCAGGGCAAACACCGCAAACACATACTTTCTGAGAGCAGGAAAGTCAGCATACCCAAAACCGAGTAAATCAGGTAGCAGTGTTCCATCTCTCCTTGACTGTGCAAGTGACTGGTAGATGGCGGTAGACCTACCTGGACGAGTGGCATATCCAGAGAATATCAGGAAATCTCGAAGACGGCCGGATATAGTGCTGCATTCTTCATCATCGCACCAGGTTATATTAATTGAACTGACAGTGCCATTTGAATCTAGATTGGAAGAGCAACATTTGTTCAAAGCGCCCAAGTATAGATATCTGGCCGCGGAGCTGAGACACGATGGGTTCACTGCAAGGGTCAAGGCTGTTGAGGTGGGTGCAAGAGGGCTCGTGGCTGTATCAGTGAATGATTTATTGAAACTGTTGGGGCTGAGAGGACAATCGAGAACAAGGGCACTGAAGAGGCTTAGTGAGAATGCGGAAAAGGCATCATGCTGGCTGTGGAACAACCGCAATGGGTTATGGAACTCGCGACAGTAAACTCCGCGGTGCAGAAAACATCAGGAATTCCACAGGTTCACAATACGTTAAGATTTTTGGTGTACTGGTGAAAGGGCTGTGACTGACGAGCAACATGCGGCGAATATTATAAGAGGTGTTGGGCACAGAATTTCAGTTGCTAGCGCGCAGTGGCTAGCCTCGTCGGCTTCGCGCAGGTGTGTCAGTGTCTGTCCCTAGTCGTGGTGTGTGGCGGAACCAACGGAATAATTTGTCTTCTCTTTGTTACTTTCACAATTGCCTCCACGGCTGGCGGAGTTGTGGATTTTAAAGCTGCTACCAAAGTGAAATGGGTTCATTTTCGATACAAGACAACAGGAGGCTGAGACACTTGGGCGTCATGACGCAAGTGGTCCCGCCCCCCTTAGAGTGTAAAGGAGTATACAGGGCCGAAGCACTTGTTCGACGGGGGACCTTTTCTGATGATCAAATTGCCTCCTGTTGTATCGCTCGGTATATAGTTTCCTATCTTCATATAGGGAAAAGGCCAGTTTTGATTTATACAAATGTGTAACGATAACATTTTCTGTTTAATTTTACGTGTTCTTTTACATGTGTAGTGATTTTAATTTTTAATCGGCGTCTCCCCCTCCCCCTTTCCCATTTGGTGCACTGTGTATCCGCACTTCTCGCACCGCCTATTAGCCTTCAATGATTGTATGATAGAAAGACACATTTGTAAATATAGTAGATTTGTGACATGGAGACAATAGATAGAAATGGTGGATTTATTACATCTAATCGTTATTACTCACTCAGACCCTGGATGTGGTCTTCGTCTCAGATTCTCCGTTATTTTGACATCGTTGGCGCTCCTTATGAAGCATGGAGCTGCCACGGTAGCTGATCCCCTTGCAGGAAGCATTGTACCAAGTAGCAAAATGTTCTTGCAATGTTGGTATCTGTAGTAATTTATTTTACATGACGAACATGTCAGCCCAGTGTATAACTTCATATGAGTCGGCTGGTACGACATGCCCGAAGGTGCATATAGTCCTAACCTTTATTTGTCTCTTCAGAGACCCCCGGGAATTAAACGGGGTCATCTCGATATAGTTGTCAACAAAATACGGATGATTGCCCAATAATTACATGTATCTACATGCAATATAAATCTCCTGATGACTTGTAGTGAGTTTAACTTATCTGTTTCTCATGTGTTCCACTGCTGGAATCAATAATACCATTCCTTTATTTCAGGATTCTCACAGTTCAGCTACACTGGGCCTCTCTAAAAATACTCGTTTACCACTTACAGATATTTATTTTGTGTTCTTTGTTCTTGCCCTGTGTAAATATATAACTTGTTTCAATTTTGTCACCATGTTCTTGTAGAACATTGAACAACTAATGAACTATTAATTATTGTGATTACCTGATTTTGGCGTCAATTCATGTATTTGAGACGAAAGAACGTGTTATATTTAAAAATATGAAATCATTTTGTTTTCTGTACTTGTGCAGTTATTTTCTTTTCTTCTATGTGTGTGTGTGTACGTGTGTCTGTATGTGTTTCTTTGAGAGTGCTTATTTGCACGTCACGATTTCACTCTGTTGATCTGCTCAAATATTTTTAAAATCCTACTTTCTCCAGAGACAATGGAGCAATTATTCCAGTAAGACGTGCCAGGTTTATCCAGCAATATTATAGCTTGTATTTTCAGAGACATTTGAAGAACTCATGAATTATGTAATTTAATTATCGAGGTTTCCTGATTTGGCATCAATTCTTGCCCGTGAGACCGTAAAAACGTGATATGTTTAAAAATATATACTGTGTCTAATTTTCTGGTTGGGGGTTGTTTCTGAGTTGTTGCACCCTATCCTATTCTTCTCTTTCTGTTTGTATATATGTGTTATTTTGGGAGAGGGTATGCTCACCACGTCAGAATTCTCTTCGCCTTCTCAAATATCTAAAATTTTCCTCTGATTTCTCAATAGAATATGTCTTACTTCTTTCCAACGTGGCGTACCATTTTGAGCCGACAATACAAGTTTCGTATTTTCAGAGAAATTGGAAGAAGTAATAAATTATATAATTTAATTATTATGGTTTTCTAATTTGGCATCAGTTGTTGTGTATGAGACTAAAGAACGTACTATATTTAAAATAATGTAGTTTGTATAATCTTCAGTTATTTTTCCTTCTTTTATATATATATATTTTAAACTCTCTCCTATTCTTCTACGTGTGTGCGCGCGCGTTTCTTTTCGACAGCGTGTGTTCAGGTCAAGGCAACATTCTTTTCAGATACCTTATTTAATGTTCCAGCAGGGCGTGCTAATTTTATCCAACAAAGTAGTTTCGAATTTGCGTGGAAATGTGAGTCATCGGTTGGAACCCATGATCCGTTTCGAGTGTGAAGTTCGTGTTTTTCCCTCACTGACTCACACACAGACACACGCACTCGCACACAATCTTATATCAGTCAGAGACTGGCACGCGTACAGAGAGTGAGAGCTTTGATGAGTCATCACATGTTGGTGTTAAACTGCTGTTTGCCATTAATTTAATTTGGCTCTCCTGTTTGCCTCTCTTGTCCTCTTACAACACATTAACTCTTGTAGGCACTCTTGTATTTGAAATGGACTATATTTCAGCTCTGAAATAAAGAGACCAGAAGACCAAACAAGCATTTGTTGCTTAAAAAGACGTATTCTTTTGTTTACTAATCCTTCTTCGTCTTCTTTTTCTTCGTTTTGTACACTCTCAGACGTGTACTTGAATATTTTCAAGAAATTAGTGTAAGGTTTTTTAATATCTCCATAGAGTGTTTTTTTTTCAAGGAATGGTACTGGTGACTGCGATGTGCGCTTTTCTGTTCCTCATATGTTGGGCATCTTTGAAGCAGATGTTCAGTAATCATTTAAATGGTTCCACACTTACACTCATCTGTAGTTTCTACTTTAGCTTGTTGAATAAATAGTACCCCAATCTGTTGTGCCCGTTTAGAGTCTGAAAATTACCACTTGTTCTTTCCTGCTCAACTGGTAATATGCATCATTTATACTGACTGCGTTGAATGTCAGTAAATTATGTGCAATTGTTTTCTTTCTGTGATCTATCGTGTTTATACTTCGATTGCTGGAATATAACATATTCATCATTGTTATAAAAGTTCCTCGTCACCAATACTTTATATATTCTATTTTGTTAACATATTTGTACATACTGGTGAGTATATATCCGAAAAGTTACTCGAAGTACTAGGACACGCGACACAGTTCATTATTATCCATTCAGAAATAGATTCACATGTTGTATCGTTCAGGAGTGAGGCAGGACTGACTTAGTGTGTTTCTTAGTCCGTGATTATTGGAATGTTGAATGTCGTTCACAAAACATGATTTTTAAAATGTCAACATCCAATAGGTGAAGAAAGCTGACAGGAACTGCAGTAAGACGAGGTGTAGGGTAGATTGATATGAAAAAAAAAAATGAAAATAAGTCACTCGCCTTACTAGGACAATGGCGCGATCTCTGGTCGACCTAATAACCTGCACTAGATCTTAGCGGATATTATGGGTACTACCCACTTTAATTTTTTTTTTCTCATGTATCCTACTGTCCTTTCCTTGACAAAGGCATTGTAGCGGCAACATAGTTATATTCTTCATTTGTTGTCCTAGTAAGACGAATCACCTATTTTCGATTATTTGGTGTCTTTTATTAAAATCTATCCACCCAACATCCGGCAGCGAAGTTTCCGTTATGAAAAAAAAAAGTAACTGAGCTGAATGCTATTGACGAGGAAACGTTTTTGTATTAAAACACTAACTATCATCATAGGAAACGTTTTTGTATTAAAACACTAACTATCATCATCTTTACTGCCATTCAAGTTACAGCAACTGCCATCACCGGTGTCAATACCTTGTCGAGGTATGGCGGCTTGCGTACCCTGATTACCCCCAGAACTATGCCAGCAGGAGTTTTACTCCTGGAAGGTTCTACCAAGCTGGACAGGTTTGCGTGGGCAGGGGTCAGACTAAAGCAGACACCCTGGTCTTCCAGGTTGGGGGTTTTAGCATAGGGCTGACGCCCCTGTCTACGTAAAAAAAAAATTGAAGTTACGGAAACAACAACGAATAAACAAACTTTGCTGTGGGACGGACATCCGGAGTCTGAGGCTCGTATGACTGTCAGTGGTGAAAGCCGAAAGGAAGCCACTGACATGAAAACGGACGTCCTGACCGCAAAACATGATACAAGAATAGGATTTTGGAATGTCAGGACAATGAATGAGACGGGTAAAATAAAACAGGTCACAGCAGAAATGAGAAACTATAGGTTATACATTCTAGGGATAAGCGAGAGCAGATGGACAGGGGCAGGAAAAGTTAAAACAGCAACAGGAGAAACAGTACTTTACTCTGGAAGAAAGGATGGACAGCACAATAAAGGTATAGCCATTATTCTACAGAAAGGAATAGAAAGGACATTACTGGAATGGAAACCCATCAACAACAGACTGATAAGATTAAGATTGAGAGGTAGATTCACCAATACTAAAATAATACAATGCTACGCACCAACAAATGACAGCGATGAAGAGGTCAAGGATGAATTCTATCAACAACTGCAGAAAGAAATGGAAGACACACCTAGATATGATCTTATTATAGTAATGGGAGACCTCAGTGCGAAAGCTGGTACACACAATACATATAATGAAAGAGTAATGGGGAAATGCGGCAGCGGAACAGCAAACGAAAATGGGGATAAATTAATAAGTTTCTGTAGTATTAACAACCTGGTCATTGGAGGAACACTTTTCCCACATAAAGAAATTCACAAATTAACATGGGAATCACCAAATGGTCGGGACAGAAACAAGATAGACCACATCATGATTAACGGTAGATAGAGACATGCATTACAAGATGTGAAAGTAGGAAAAGGTGCAGATGTGGGAAGTGATCACCATTTAGTAGTAGCAAAACTGAAAGTGAAACTAAGAAGGACTGGACCAATTGTAACTACACAGAAAAGGTTTGACATCAGCAAATTGAAGGACCCCTTTACCAGAAAAGCTATTGCGGCTGACATAAAGAAACGATATCAATTTGCCAAAAGTCAGGAAAAGACATTGACTGGTGATATAGACCAGAAATTCAACACCATTTCAACAATATATAAAAAAAGCAGCAAATCATGCTTGGGATTCTAAGAAAGGAAGAAGCAAGACTGGATAACACCAGAAACATTAAACACCATAACACTGAGAAAGGAAATGAAAAGAAAGAAAACAGAAGCGAAGTCCCCCAGGTTAAAGCAACTATATAGCGAACAATACAGTCAGCTGGACAAGGAAGTTAAACGCCAAACCCGAGCCAACAAAAGGAATTTCCTAGACAATCTTGCAAGACAGGCAGAAGAGGCAGCACTAAGAAATGAACAAAGCACAGTATGCAAAATAACTAAATTCATCAGTGGAAAACGAGGTACAAACAATATTACATTAGTAAGAGATAAGCAAGGAAATCTCATCACGACAGCAGAGGGACAGGAAACAAGATGGGCAGAGCACTTCAGAGAAACTCTGAACAAGGAACCACCAGAGACACAATTGAATGTTCCTGAGGCTGAAAACGATCTAGATGTAAATACAGACATTCCACGAAAAGAAGAAACCATCACAGCAATCAAAGGGTTAAAGAACGGAAAAGCTCCTGGCCATGATACCTTAAATGCAGAGCTATTTAAGACAGCCCCTGAGCTAGCAGCAGAACTATTAGAACCACTATTTGCACAAGTCTGGAAAACGGGGACAACACCATCAGAGTGGAACAAAGGAATAATTGTCAAATTGCACAAGAAGGGAGATCTTGCAGACTGCAATAATTGGAGAGGAATCACTCTTCTCTCAGTTCCGAGCAAAATACTAAGCAGGATAATTATACAACGAATTTCAAAAGCAGTATACCACAAACTGAGGAAAGAACAAGCAGGATTTAGAAAGAACAGAAGATGTGTAGATCATATATTCACTCTCAGGAACATTATAGAGCAGTGCTCAGAATGGCAAAGACAGCTGTACATTATTTTCGTTGATTTTGAAAAGGCTTTTGACAGCATACATAGGGACAGTTTATGGAAAATACTGAGGGCTTATGGAATTCCAAGCTGCATAGTGTCAATCATAAAAAGCCTCTATGCCAACTTTACGTGTAGTGTTGGGCAGAGCAACCTAACCTTTGAGGTGAAGACAGGAGTACGACAGTGATGCCCCTTATCAACCACTCTATTTTTAACAGTCATAGATTGGGTGATGCGCCAGACAACAGAGGGCAGTCCAAGAGGAATAAAATGGACTACATTTTCTACATTGGAAAATCTGGAATATGCAGATGACATTGCACTACTAGCACGTTCACATCAACACATCCAGGAAAAACGGATAGACTTAATAAGTTTAGCCACCAGGTGGGCTTGAACATCAATTTAAAGAAGTCAGAGGTCATGACGCTCAATGTGAGTAGCCCTGAGCCCATATCAGTAAGGAATCAGCAACTGGTACAGACAGAAACCTTCACATACCTAGGATGCATTGTAACACCACACGGCGGGGCAGGCAAAGACATCAACATCAGAATGAATAAGGCAAGAACAGCCTTTTTTAGCCTAAACAACATCTGGAAGTCCTCTCAATACAGCACAAGCACAAAATTAAGATTATATCAGAGCTGTGTGCTTTCTGTGCTTCTCTATGGTGCGGAATGCTGGAGAGTTACAGAGAATGAAATGTCAAAATTGTCCTTGTTTCACACAACATGCCTAAGAAAAATTCACCGAATCTTTTGGCCGAATACCATCACCAACAAAGATCTGCTTACTCGGAGCAAGCAAGAGGACATTCACACCATCATAGCTGGCAGACGCTGGAGCTGGGTTGGCCATGTACTCAGAAGAGACCCCGATGCCATCGCAAGAACAGCTATGCTTTGGACCCCTGAAGGAAAACGAAAGAGAGGCCGACCAAAAACAACCTGGCGGAGGACTGTGAAGGCTGAGATGCAAAGAATGAACCAGAGTTGGGGCACTTTACGAAGGATGGCCGCCGACCGAGCAAAGTGGAATCAATTTGTTGTTGCCCTACAAGACGCCACTAGGCGTGATGGCCACTGATTGCTTTGACGGTCAGCGGCTAAGGATCGAAGAAGAAGAAGAAGTTACAGCAAGTCTTCTTTATCATTTTTAAGTATGCCGACTTTTCTGTTTTCTATTTGTCTTTTGGTCTTCTTTGTGCCCAGATGGTTTAAGAATATGGTCTGCCTTGTAATATTATGAACTTGCTGCTTTGCTGTGCGTCTTATGCAAACATCATCGTTTTTTTCTTCACCTCTTGTTTCACTGATTTGGTTGTTACCCATCAGTTTCACATTGGTAATCTTGTCATTCCATTTAAATCTTACTTCGCGCCACGTTCCGTGTAGCTCCAGGCGGTATCTAAGGAAACAAAGAAAGTTTACGACAACTGCTCCATCAGACAGAATAGCGGCGGCGATATTCTTAAGCACAGGTCAATACATTTTTATAAACTCATCCTTTACTCTAACTGTTTGGCCCCCATTTGTGGACCAAGGGAGATAAATGCCAAATACTTATAATTAAAAAAAAAACAATAACAATACGAAACAATGTCCAAGGACAACACGATACACCTGAATCACATGACGACAAGCAAGAAGCGAATAATATGAAGTGGTGTATGGAGCTGGAAACCGCATGTAATATGAATTACTCTAGAAACGGTCACTGTAAGAACAAATAAACATATTGGTTACGGCTTCCTTTAAGAGGACCAGCTGACCTGGTGACTTCATGCTCGAACAGGAGCGAACAGCAAAATGATGATTTGACCTAAGCATCCATTAATGAAGTTCTGTATCTTCCTGCTTGTTCTTTTTGTTGTTCTTCGTGTGTCATGGGTATACTACTTCTTCGTTCACTCTCAGACGTCTACTTGAATATTTTCAAACAAAGCAGTTGACAGTTTGAGGTTATTTGAATCTCCATTGAGTTTTTTGTAGGAATGGTATCATGACGGTCATATGTGCTGTCTCTGTCGCTCATTTATTGGATATCTTTGAAGCAGATGTTCAGCAGTCATTCTATCATTGCCACAGTTACACTTATCGCTAGTTGCTATCTTTAGCTTGTTAAATAGATAATATTCCAGTCTGTTCTAGCCAGTACGGAGTTTGAAGGTTACCATTTGTTTTCTTCTGCTGAGATGGTAATATGCATCATTTTGCGTGTGGGCTGGATGCTTTGGATCTGATTCTGATAGAGCTCTTTCCCTCTCCGAAAGTTATATTTGTACCAGGCTGAGGTAGATTTCCACCTTCCTTTGCCAATCTGTCAGGCTCTACCGTGCATGGGTTTTGAATAGGACTACCTTGACATTTGAGTTGAAGATTTTTTTTTACTCTTCGTTTGATCTCCATGTATTCCCCCAGTGCAATGAGAGCTTATTTTGCTGGGTATGTCCTTATGTTTCATATTACTGTCTGTTCCTGTTACTTTATATGACCTTAACCCATTCATATCTTCTTCTTGCTCGTTCGCCCTCAGACATCTATATTAATGACTCGAATAAATGTAGTAGTCAGTTGAAGGTTGACATCTGACATCTTCAAACAGTTTTTTTTTTAAAGAGAAGTGGGGCGTTGCCATATGCCACTCCGTTCACTTTTGTATGTTGGGCAGGACTGGAAACGATGTTCAACTGTCATACCTGAGTTTTACCGCCACTATATTGATGATGGGATTGGCATTACAGACATGTCTGAGGTAGACCTCCGTCGATTTAGTGATTATGTTGGTAATTTCAATCCTGCCATCAAATTCACTTCTGAAATCTCTACGACCTCAGTGAACTTCCTTGACATCACTGTGACAATTAGCCCTACTGATCTTAAAACGTCTGTCTATTATAAGGCTTCTGACGCTCATGGTTTCCTTCTTTATACTTCATCTCGCCCTCTTAGTTGTTAAAATTCTATTCCCTTTTCTCATCTTCTTCGCTTGCGTCGGTTATGTCACGAGGAAGATGATTTCCATGAGCGAGCTCGAGGGATGCTCGAGTTTCTTTGCCGACGTCTTTATCCAGAACGTGTTTTATCTAATCACATCACATACGCCACTCGTCAGATGGCGCTCACTATTAAACCTTCTGCCAAATCTGACAGACTCAAACTAGTTCTAACTTTCAATCCTCACTGTCTGGAGGTGAAGAGAATTCTATTCCGTCATCTGCCTATTCTCAATTCTGATCCTGTTACCGGGATCCCCCTCTGGTGGCATATCGCAGGGATAAGAATTTCAAAGACATTCTCGTACACAGCCATTTGATGGATACTAACCTTTCATACTTTGGTACACAGTCTTGCAACCGCCCAAGAGGTCGCACGTGTGCGCATGTGCTCCAGACTCCGACTGTTTCATTTCCGAGGGGTAATGTTATTATTAGAGAGTCATTTACATGTGAATCTAGGAATCTTATTTATGCCATTTGTCGTGATTTAGTCTGTCTCACAACACGGTCTTTTTCATACTTAGGAGTAAATCTAACCATACCACACGCCATAGGTAGAGAACTCTCTGATACAATAGCCAATGAAAACGCACCCTTATTATTGTGTGTTAGGAAACGTAATATGCTTAAACATAGAAACCTATTCTGTGTAACCGATGGGACAATGCTATTTAATTTCATAAAGAATAAAGAAGTATCACCGGGAATGATTATATAATTCCACAACGGGAATGTTATGTTAGAGGTAGGTGTAAAAACTTTCTCGAATAGTATTCTAGTAAGATAGAAATAACGAGTGAAAGAGCTTCGTTACATCAGGATTTTGCAAACTACTTAATTAGTAGATAGATCAATACAGAATAATTCACAGAATAATTCACGCTTTAGATGACCAAAATCGTCCCATAAATAAGGAAGATAATTTAAAAAACTAGTTTTTACTCATTGAACAGATAAGAAAATTATGCCTCAGTTTGAGATTTTTATTACCACTTTTGCCCCATGTCATCCGATACGGCGGATGCGCTAGTATATAAGACCTTGCCCTTGGCTAAATTGAGGCCATACAATTCAAAACTGCAAGCTGAACAGAAGAAGCGGTAACAGTGTAATCGTCATGTACCTTTGCCATCCGCATCTGTAGCGCAGACATTAGATGCCATTAACAGCTTGTGTGTTTTGCCTGAGGGTAAGAATGACTCTATATATATCTATGTATATAGTTATGTATTTTTGCTGGGATTAATCCAATGGTGTGTTAGGAAGTGCAAAGCATGTGTTAAGAAATATTACAGGACGAGTGTGCTGCTGGCTGGAACGCAAGCATGTGTTGACTTCTAGAGATGAAAGCCAGCATGGTGAAATGTGTGTAGAATGGCAAAAATAAGACTGAGATAATGATTATCTCAGTGTTAACATACGGCTGTGAGAGTTGGAAAATAACAAAATCATTGGAGAACAAGCTGAATACATTCGAGAACAAATGTCTTAGAAAACTCATGAACATCAGTTGGAAAGAATTCAAGACTAATCGACAAATAAGAGAAGACTCTAGGCAGAAATATGTCTCCGACTATATAAGGAAAAGACGATGGTCATATATCGGTCATGTCCTACGAATGCAAAACAACAGAATACCACTACAGGCGCTCACTTGGGTTCCTGAGGGTAAGCGGAAAAAAGGAAGACCAAAAGAAACACTCAGAAGAACAATAATAAGAGAAGGAAGAACGTTGGGCCTAAATAATGTGCAAGAGCTAAGAGGAGTGGCGTCACAACGAACAACCTGGAGAGCACTGGTTTCTGCCTTATGCGCCGTGTTTGGCGCTTAAAGAATTTATTATTATTATTATTAAGGAAGGATTGACAGGAATTGTTGTAATGAATCGATCAAGATATTACTTAGTAATTTTATACTAGACCAAATCATTGTATAAGCAGATCATGGACAAAGGAATCTAACTTAGGATTTATAAGGAAATTGTAGTCACAGTGAACTGGCTGTGATTGATAGTGAGGTAAATTGTCTTGTGCATATGTTAGCACACTATCTGACACTGTGTTATGTCCATTGTATGTAGGGACATAATAGTGCTGGACCATACACGGGTTGTGTTTATTTGTATTCCAAGTGTTATCCTGCAAACTACTAGAAGAATCTGAATCATCTAACTCTGTTGGACTCTGAGGTGCAAGTGCTCGTGAAGTCATCATAGCCATTCACCCATTTTCAACTGCCTGGCAATTCACAGACGTGTTAGTCCATGGGGAGGTGTGTGTTTGATTTCTTCAACTACAAGATAAGTGGCAACACATAGCCACTGGTCAGCCTATTCAGCATATACCAATAGAAAATAAAATATAAAGAAATAAAGACACAGTGAAGGATGATTACTTATGGACAGAATGTATTTATTACTACCTTCACAGTTCAACTCAGTGACAAACTATAATGAATTATAATATTAATCGCTGTAGAAAAAAAAAAAACTTAAGTACAGGATTCTGTTTGATAATTTAAGTTTCTATATTTATTTATTTTATACTGTAAATACCTTGGAGTTTTTTTTAAGTTACCTAACCGAAAAGAGAACCGGTATAGGTTAAATAAATTGTAAATATGTACCATCAGACTTGCTGAAATTATTTACATTTAGTTACAAGTTTTGTTGATACATATTATAGATATAGAGATAGACCTTAATTAGTACCCCTAGCATAATTAGCCAACATAAACAACATTAATATTAATTATAAATAATAATAACACATAATATCAAAGGCGGATCTTGAAAGGGAGCAAATAGACTTTCATGACATTCACTCTCTTCACACCTGGAGGTTTATACAGCTGGATTCTAACCTTTGATGTCAATGCACCCTTATTCTTTTCAGAAAAGGGGGTATTTCTTGTAAGACCAGTCTCTTACCTGGCACTATCCTGGTATCATCTGATACATCTTTTTGTCCAGGATATCTTTAGACATAATAACATCAACACCCTTTCGTGACACCATTATCTTTAAAAGATGCAACATTACCTATATTGGTGAAACTGGCAGACGTTTGGCAGATAGATTCCGCGAGTACTTAAATGACATTTATCACAGAGAACCGAAACCTGTGGCCCTTTATTTAAATAGCCCAGACCATTCCGGTCCCTGTCACACCCAAATACCGGTTTACGCTCCTGCTTCTTTTTCTCTAGAGAATCGTCTCATTTTCGATAAGTGGTTGCCTTTCTCCTAATGGTCTTAATGTCCAGCGTCATTTTGCTTGACTCTGTTATTCATTGGCTTTCCTCTATTTCAGACTTGTTTATTTCATCTGTCGCTTTTTTCACGATCTTTCTTTTATGAAGTTTTTTGTTTCTCTTTGCGTATTTTTATGACGTCACTTTTATTCAACGCTGTTGGGCGCCATTGGGACCAGTGTTCATTACTTGCCCGATTCTTTCAGCGGAGAGTTTTATAGCAGGACTTCTTGTTTTTTAATTCCATTTTCTGCTTTTGATTTTCGTTGATTGTTGAATATCTTGTATTGATTAATTATTCTCGGTTGTGTAGTTTCCTTGCTTTATTATTGTTCTTCATCGTATTACGTGATTGCTGTGTCTATAGTCAATATTTCTTGTCGTTGTTGCCTGTTTGTAAATTTGGCTGACTAAGGGTGAAACTCGAAACGTCCCTTGTTTTCTGTGTACCGTTAATTTTTAAAACTGATTCAATACCGTTTTATTTGTATATATATATATAATGTCATGGAGCTGGTGGGACACGATGTGAGGAAATCGTCCGTTATCTTGTTCTGGGCTGCAGTTCTATCCGGATGTACTTATTCCTTCTACGTGCTAATTCTTTTTTTTTTTTTATTGTTTACGCTTTCATCGATCGAGGTTATCTTATCATACCTTGTCACTCCCAACCATTACCTGACGCTTGACCTGGTTTTGAAGCAAGAGTGACTTCAATTTGCGCCACGTGTAGTTTTTTGCATACTAGATTATGTATCACTTGACGGCCAGACAGAAAGGGTGCCTTTAAATAGCGAGACGGGTTGATTGAACAAACACCGGGAGACGGCATAAGGCGACAACAAAGACGTTTGTCAGGGAAGGTAGATACCAACCCTTGATACGTCACCAATTTCAGTAGGATGTCGGAAGATGAAAATCGTGTTAAAGATTAAGGCACGGAAAGTGATCTAACACTTCCGGCTGATTAACTTCGTTGTAATAATCAACCTCGAGTAACATCTTGGAGCGGAGTGTCACTGATAGATCTGTGAAATAGTGGGTTGGTAAACATGATAGGCAACAACGAAAGTGGCAAGACCTATATGGTCATGGAGTTTGAAAATACCATGGAAAGGGGAATATCTTATGTTGTTATGTAGTAAATTTCTAAATGAGATGGGAAGGGGAGGGAGTAAACTCCCTACCAATATCAGACGATTTGATGATGGCTGGTTTGGCATGAAAATGCTAAGATAAACTGCCCCTGATTTGATCCTTCCCCAACAAAGTAACATTAGTGTGTGGGCGAAACGTTCGATTATAACATACAGCTTTGTAAGACTACTGATAATGTGTGTGTTTGTTGGTGGTTCACTGGTAGAGTGGGAACTGGCCATCACTGATACAAACGTCAGTTTCTTGAAGGATAAGAGACTTCCGGGCAACGCCGGGTACTTACAGCTAATAATGGCAATGTTCAAGAAGGAGGTAAATGTTCTGTTATTGTAGATGCGCTGATGAAAGCAATTCAGCATTCGTCGGGCTTACAGATGGCCGACCAGGTGTGTGGGTGTATGGACATCAGTGAACGCGAATGCATATAGTTCTAACATATGTCAACAACAGTCACACACACACCAACGCACATGTAGGAGACAGGAAAAGGTTACAACTCCTGATCGTTCTACACTGTTTTAATACTCCACAATCACGAGGACATCACTAAGTACATTGTCACAGTACACAGCACACATCAAAAATAGGATACATCTCATGAACACCAAATCCGTCGGTGGATACGTGCCTAGCATAAAAATCCAAGCACCACAGCTGCATAAGTACGATCATATCTATATAGTCAGACTCAACATAACTCATGGGAGAAACACCTTCCCTGTAATAATAATCTGTCGACCTTCACAAATCTCCCTCATCGGAGATATCAAACATAATGGCCTATCCACGGCCCGAAAAAAACTTTAACAACGGACATTCTGCAGAATATTCAAGCCTTATATCCACGGCTTTATGAAATCATAGGAAATATCAAAATCCTTTTCGCCAAAACAATTCTCTATCTCGGAACACACTGACCATAATCGTCAGTCCCTTCTCTCAGCTATCTAAGCATTCGAATGTCACGAAAAATCTCCCCGCCTAAAAAACAGTTCAGCCCAAAATTCATGTCAGCGCGGATTTAGCGCCAGAGATGAATTTCGCTCACCCACGTTCTGGACCATTCTGCATATTTTAAACACATAAACAGCTAAACAAGGGAGCTAATCACAGGTCCGGCCTGTACTTACAAGTATTTTACTGATAAACTCCCCTTGACCACAATTAGGGCTTAAGAACTACTTCATGTCGTCAAGGGGAAATCATAGATAGCCAGGAACACGGAATATTAGGACCACAATATAGAACAGAATATTTGACTGGAAGTGAATTCTAAAATAAGAAATGAGTTACTCCAGATTCATCATTTTGCACTTTAAGTTCTAGGACCCTACTTCAAGTGCACACAGTTAGACACCTAACCCACTGATGCGTGATGCCATATGATGATGGATGGTATCCGCATGTCTGGTTTTGTGTAGTGTGCAGATGTGTTCAGTCAAACAATGTTCATACAAAAATAACAGGGCAATCCACATAGGACGTCAGTAAACTCACGACGTATAAAGTCAATGATTCTTGTAACAGCCGTTGACGTTTTTCTTCATTATTTATTGTGGACGCCACAGTGACAAAATGGTTACGCGAATATGTAAGCACATCAAACAGTCATTATCACAGCAACATTCAATACAGCAATAGACGGTAGACAGCATTACAATGATGAGTCAGATGCATGTTATATTTCATAGTGCTGTAAATGTAGTCAGGTGAAAAACTCCATCCTTTTCTATAACAGCCAGGAGATAACCAGATGTATGAGATCAGTTCACTCTCCTTAGTCTGACTTCAGCAAGACAGACACGTCTGCCGAAGTATAAATAATGTCCTCAAAAATATCCTCTAGATAATAAAGGTTTTCCAAACCTAGTTCATTTAACAAAGTAGCAAGTAATGGTCCTTGGGACATGCATCAACCGATGCAGTACAATACAGCGACATGTGAGCTGGGAAAACATCTCGTGACGACGACTTTCGAAGACAGGCTATGAATCGAAATCGCTCACGACCCAAAATCGATAGAGTTAATGAAAAGTCAATTTACCTTGCCTTCAGGAAATACACAGAAATATCACGCCTCCCGACATGTGGGAAACACTAGAGGTATTATCTCGAATAAACGAAATATCCATTAAGAGGACTACACATCCCTGACAGAACAAAAAATAGCGGAGATCCCCTCTTCAACGAGGCATCTCTTTCGCCATTCAAATCGCTCACTCTACTAGTGGTGGGCGGAAACCGATCGACCAAAAAACAAGACCAGTCATGCGCAGTCCAGCGCAAAAAGACCACAGCTCAAAACTTAACTGCATTCAATACCAACGCGGGAAGACAAATGCTTACCGAGAAAAGTGACTATAAATTTCAAGCAGTTGTTGCCCTTGCGTTATAAAATAGATATTGTAATAAAACGATGTTGCGAGAATTTATCACGCAACATATCACCACCTCCTCCCGATAAAAAAAAATGTGGAACATATTTTTTTTTTTTTAAATATCAAAGAGCATGCGATAAGCGGCTCAAAACGCACGAATTATGCGCTGATAGTTAATTAAATTGCCTAACATGAGGCTAAATATAGAGTGTCTGGTGAGGATATACCTCAACAGAAAAATAAATATGTCTCAAAAAAGATTCAGATCGGGGAGGTGTCACCAACACACATCACGTTAGCATGTAAACACAATATACGTATGCAAGTTACCATAATCATCATTAAACAGCATACTCTAATATTGTCTTTAAAAATGGATGTACAAATCTGATAGGAAAATTTAATTAGTACATTATTTGGCATGTAATGACATAAGTACATAGTAAAGTTAAACTACATGACGATCCAGGACATATGCTCTGGCATTCCGAGGGTAAGTACACAATCTAGAACTCGTCATGCTTGATACTAGTAAGGTAAGTCCTCAGCTCATCAATGACATTCTGAGAAAGTACAAGCATTATAATGCTAATTAATAACTAATTTGCTTCATAAGGTACAATACATTATTAATAATTGTGGCTGTTTAGTAAACTAACGGCCCTTATTTTAACTACTCAGTCCTCCTCTATCATCTTAAAAAACGAACAGAAGAAGATGACAACAAAGCACGATAGTGTGTACATATAAAGTAAGTACAGATGTGCTAATCTATTGTAGAAATATAGGTGTGTTATGACTCTGTAATATATGGAAATATAGGACAGAAGTATTAGTTGGAGTCATGTGGGCATCTAGACAAAATGTCAGCCATCACATTATCCGCACCACGGATAGCTCGTACCGTGAAGTGAAAAGGTTGAAGAGCTATAGCATATCGAGTGGATCTCGAACTCTTCAAATTCTTAGTCTGAATAGCTGTAAGAGCTTTCTGATCAGTCTCTAGAATGAAATGTGCGCCCAGGAGGAATCTTTGTAGTTTTAGAATTGACCAAACCATCGCTAACAACTCACGGTCTAAAACCGAGTAGTTCCTCTCTGCCGCATTTAGTTTTCTAGAAATGTACATAACAGGATGCAGAGTATTTGCATATTCTTGCATCAGTGCTGCTCCAATCCCAGTGGATGAAGCATCACTCCGAAGAACAAAAGTCCTATCAAGAGTAGGTAATTCTTAAGATGGGAGGAGAAGAAAATATATTCTTGATTTGGTCTAGTGAAGATTGGCATTCTTCAGACCAACGGACCAGATTAGGCGAACCTTTCTTCAACAATGTTGAGAGAGGTGCCATGATCGAAGATAAATTTGGAATAAATCTCCCATAAAATTGAATTAAACCTAAGAGACTCCTAACTTGTTTCTTCGTTTTAGGAACAGAGATGTTCAGTATTTTGGAAGTATTGTGGTCTTCTGTCTTCAAGAGACCATGACCAACACGATGACCCAGGAAAGAGATTTCACCAAAACCAACAAAAGCTTTAGAAGGTTTTGCTGTCAAATTATTCTCACGTAGAGTGGACAGTAAGTCATATAACCCTAAATAGTGATCTTCCCAGGTATCACTGAAGAGACAGATGTCATCTAAGTATGCGATGACATCCGAACGATGTGACAGAATTCGACGCATCATGCGAACGAAAGTGGCAGGGGCGTTCATGAGAGCAAAAGGCATAACATTCCATTGAAATAGACCCCTAGGTGTAGAAAAAGCAGTAAGAGGTTTGGCATGCTCTGCTAAAGGCACTTGCCAATAACCTTTAGACAAGTCAAGTTTAGTGAAGAATCTAGAATTAGAAAGTCTAATCAGTAGATCTTCTAACAAAGGCATCGGTTCAGCATCGAACTTTGTGACCTGATTCAATTTGCGATAATCAACACAAATTCGTATGTTCTTATCCTTCTTCCGGACAATAACCATGGAAGAAGAATATGGTGAAGTCGATGGTTCAATTATATTTAATTGAATCATTTCATCCAATTCCTTTTCCACCTGCGACTGAAAGTGTATAGGAATAGGATACGGCCTAACCCTAATTGGATTATTGTCGGTAAGAATTATGTCATGTTCTATGACATCTGTGTGTCCAGGAATGTCAGTGAGAACATCCTGAAATGTTTGTAACATCGACGAGACTTGTCGATGTTCGTCACCAGAAAGATTAGGAGAAACAGAAACGTTTTCCCAAGATTCCGTGGAATGTAATGGAACCACTGGAAGGGGAAGATTAACATCAGAGAAGGTAGATTCCTCATCCTGTATGACAGACAGGGATGAATAATGACCGTGAGGTGCAGGAGCATCATCCGTTGCCTGGAAAATAGGCAGCAAATAGTCCGGACGTTCGTGAAATTCCGAAAGCATGTTTATGTGGAAAGTTTTATGCTTTCCATCAATATCGACCACATAGTCAACATCGGAAACCCGAGAGACTATTGCATACGGACCTTTCCATGCAATAAGAAGTCTATTTTCCCTACTGGGGAGTAGGACGAATGCTTTGTCACCTGGACAAAGTTGTCGTAGACATCTATTCTTGTTAGCAAACTGCCTTGCCTTCTCTTTAGCAATTTCTGATGAAGCAGTTGCTAGCTTACATGCCTCAATGATCTTTTGTCTAAGAGCAATGACATACTCATATGAGGATTGAGTTTCATCGCTAATATCATCGGCAGTGATGAGATCGTGTAATAAAGACATAGAGCCGCGTGGACGCGCGCCAAAGACAAGTTCGAAGGGAGAAAATCCTGTGTGTTCATTAGGGACTTCTCTATAGGCAAAGAGAGCCGCGGGTAAAACCCTGTCCCAATCTTGAGGATGATCTTCAGTTATCTTACCAAGCAAAGTCTTGAGCGTTCTATTCAGACGCTCAACTAACCCATTAGACATAGGATGGTAGATACTACTGAGAGATCGTTCAATATGTAAGGTAGACATTACCTGTGACATAGTGTCAGATATGAGTTGAGTGCCATGGTCTGACAATATTTCTCTGGGGAACCCCAAGCGAGAAAATATCAACCAAAGAGCATCTGCGATATCTGTAGTAGATATGCTCTTAAGAGGAATAGCCTCTGGCCAACGTGTGCACATATCGACACATGTAAGGATAAACTGATGTCCTCTGGCCGACTTGACCTTAAAAGGGCCAATAATATCTATGGCCATTTTCTGGAACGGCCGAATAGGAATGTCAGCAGCCTGGATAGGCGCAGCATGTCGTGGTCCTCTAGATTTGACCTCCTGACATACCTTGCATGATCGGCAGTAAATACGAATGTCCTTATTGACAAAAGGCCAAAAGAAAGCCGCAAGGACTCTCGACTTCGTACGGGCAAAACCCATATGTCCAGCACATTGCGAGTCATGAGCATGTTGCAATATTTGCACTCTCATGCTCTTGGGAACAAGAATTTGCGAATGTGCCGACGTAGTCGAATCTTGTACCATACGTACAAGTACGCCGTTTCTCATTGCAATCCAAGATTTTCTATTTGTATCCTGATTCGGATCACCTTTCTTCGCAAGAACGAAGAATTTTTTTAAAGAAGGATCTTCTTGCAATTTTATGAAAGAGTCACGAGTGATTACTAAGTGACTATCTTGGCTATCAACTTCATTATCACTATTCAGTGAAGTTTCGGGTGTTTGTAGAGCTTGTGCTCTTGTAACTACTGCATTTGTAGCTTGCATGTTATTATCTTTCCAAGCAGCAATCTGCTGTGGGGTACACTCCCTAACTCCGTGAATACGACCAATAATAAGGTCCGCAATAGGATTAGGTAAGAGACAAGCATGCACATCTCCAGTAAAGAAAGGAGTGGCAATGCGAATTACAGCAGTAGGATATTTTTCTAGAGTGCCGCCAAATGTGACACATTTAATAACCCTTCCTGTAGCACAAGATGGATCTACAAGCGATTGTCTAACACCAATAGTGGTGCATCCGGAATCGAAAAGTAGTGAGACCGGAGTATCATTAACAAGACCCTTATGTAGAATTAGAGAACCCCTCCCGTCATGCGCAACAGCAGCAGGAAGAGCGGGAAGTGGGTGACCACAACTCAAAGTAGTTATGGTACCCGGTTCGAATAAAGTACTGCATTGGGGGCATTTGTTTGCTCTCTCAAAGTCAAAAGCAGAACCAGTGACAGCGTCAAAGTTTTTACTATCAACAACATGATTACAGGCTCCCTCAGTTTCCTGTTGTACAGCATTAGCCTGCTGATATCTCTTTTTTTGTGTTGAGATCTACCCCGACTATTATTACCTCTGAAGTTATCAGAGTTATTATTATCTCTGCAGTTATTATTGTCTCTATTGTAATTGTTATCCTGGTTCGAATTCCAGTTTCCACGATTACTATCATGTTCACATTGATGCGAACATCTATTTGTTTGGTTCTGAGGTCTTCGGCAGGAATAACCTCTATTACCATATCCTCTTTTGAAATGCTTATAATTATTAGGGTGATAGTAACGAGTACTATCAGGTTGTCTCCAATTCTTCGAAGAAGAATCACCATGAAATTGATTTCCATGATTTTGACAGAAATTACCGCTACTCTTTCTATCAAAATTTTGTTGGAATCTACGAGCAAAGTTTTGGCCATACGGAGCTGCCGAAGCAACTGGTAAACCTTCTTTCACCTTAGAGTTACCCATGGTTATGTGTGGGTGCGCAGTTACGTATTGGCAACAGAAATCTTCCATTTCTTTTATTGTTTTAGGTTTACGTTCATGAAGGAAAGCAAGGAAAGACTCATTGACAGACGACATGACTTTGTCTCTAAGTATTAAGTCCATAAGTCCTTCATAAGTTTTTTCCGTCTTAGATAGTTCAACCCATCGTGAGAAAGTAATGCGTATTCTTGCAATAAACTCGGAGAATTCAACTCCATTTTCAGGTAACATGTTTTTAAATTGTAGACGATAGCCGTCTTCGTTAAGCTGATATTTCTTTAACAAAGCGGCCCTGACAACCTCATAATAGTTCTTGTCAGGTTCATCCACCATATTTAATATACTTAGAGCTTTACCTGTCAGTATCCCTGATAACTGATAAACATATTTTGCTTTGTCTATGTTATGAGCTGTACATGCTTGTTCAAATCTGTCCAGATAGAACATTATGTCATCACTGGAAGGACTAAATGTTGGTAACTTAATCTTAAAAGTATCATTATTAGCCTTACCAGAAGATGAACCCTTGTTTGAATCATTACCATTACTCATGCTCGTCAATTTCAATTTTTCCAACTCTAAAGCTAAGACCTTTTCTTCATGTTCCATTTTTGCTTTCTCTTTCCTCTCATCAGACTCTCTCTGTAATCTTCTTTCCTCAGCCTGAGCCTCTTTTTGAAGTCTTTCATTTTCAGCTTCTTTTTCAAGTCTTTTATTTTCAGCCTCTTTTTCAAGTCTTTTATTTTCAGCCTCTTTTTCAAGTCTTTTATTCTCAGCCTCTTTTTGAAGTCTTTCAGCTTCTAGCTGTAGCTGGAGTTTTCTCTCCTCAGCTTCTGATTCCCTTTTTTGTTTTTCCATTTCCATTTGGAATCTTTTTTCATCCACCTGCATCTGCAGTTTCTTTTGTTCAGCTTCCATATGCAGTTTCTTTTGTTCAGCTTCCATTGCTTTATCATATCGAGCAGTTGCAAATTCTTCTAACTTATCACCAGTCTTCCCAAGCAATTTACCCTGCTCAATAAAGTGCTCAAATGTAGACATGTTGTCTAACATATGAGTCCAAAACCTGAAATAATTAACTAATTTATTTCAAACCTAAATGTAACAAGTCTTAATTAAGCACTTGTATATTCACATCACATTATATTATCCCAGTCTCTGTGGGAAACAAGTCTCCAATCAAAGAACTTGTATATGAAATATCAACAATCAATTCTTGATCATAAGTGCACTTCTCATTCAATAGTGCACGACACTATTCATCATTCATTTATCATCAGTGTAGTAGTAACAGTGCATTAGCATAGCCCATTAACTAATTACTATAACTGTAAACAATGACAATGTAAACACATGCAGAATGTAAACATTGAAAATGTAAACAATGCAAACAATGTAAACAATAACAATGTAAACAATAACAAAGATCAGCAACAATACAAAAACGTTCGCAGAAATCAACTAAAAATAAAGCAGAAATTAATGAAATATCACAAAAAATGTGACGATATCTGCGCTATAATTAAACAAAATACATGACACCACAGTGTATAAACAAAAATGTTGTATGAAACTAAATTATAGACAAGAGTAGGCTAACAAATACAAACAAATCAAAACAAAACTAAAGAATGCGAAATAATAACGAAAACAATATTAAAACATGTCATCACAGCTAACATAAATAGCAACAGAAGTCGCTTAGCAAATTCCAGTATCGGAAATTTGCAAACCCTACAGAAAACGCTCACAATAGACGACCTCTATGACGTGGCATAATCTAACGGAGACACCACCCAACCGAGAACCCGCTGAAATATAAACATATAAATATACAAATAACATATAGACATATAACATATAGAATGAGATGATACACAGAAGACTCAGCAGAAGTATAAGGGCACAGTTTACATACAAACAGGCCACTTAACTTATAGGCTTCCAATCGTAGAACAGCAGAAAAAACGGATGTCAATCAACGTCCTAAAGAGCGAAGCTCCAACGATGATGGCACATCTGAACTGCTTCCACTGCTAACACGATGGTACAAGAGCTTCTGAAATACTGTGTGTTGAGTTGTTTCGGCACTTGACCTTCTAATCCAAAAGTAAGTTGATGGAAATCGGTACTTGGCCTTCTTCAGAAAACAACCCGTTTCAACCGGCACTTGACCTTCACAAAAACGACAGCACTGGAACCTTGACAGCAGCAACTTGCTTGACTTGCGTAAAAGATAACAGCAGTCCGAGTTATCCGGCAACATGTAACAACGCCGGGTACTGTCAAATTCTTGTTTCCGTCAAAAAGTTGAAATTTTGACTTTTACCGGGCAACGCCGAGTACTTTGAAAATTTTGAAGATGTTGACTGTATTGAAGAATGTTAATTTCTTGAAGGATGCTGATGAATTCTTGTTGAAAATGAAGTGGGTAAGGGACCCCGTGTTTGCTGGTACCAGAATCAAACCAGCTTATGGCCACCAAATGATGCGTGATGCCATATGATGATGGATGGTATCCGCATGTCTGGTTTTGTGTAGTGTGCAGATGTGTTCAGTCAAACAATGTTCATACAAAATAACAGGGCAATCCACATAGGACGTCAGTAAACTCACGACGTATAAAGTCAATGATGCTTGTAACAGCTAGACGTTTTTCTTCATTATTTATTGTGGACGCCACAGTGACAAAATGTATACGCGAATATGTAGGTACATCAGACAGTCATTATCACAGCAACAATGTCAGTATAGCAATGGACGGTAGACAGCATCATAACAAAGGTGATTCACAGACATGTCAATATATTATAAGGCTGTAATGTAGTCGGGAAAATTCTCCATCCCTTTCTATCTTAGCCAGAAGGTAACCAGATGTATGAGATCAGTTCACTCTCCTTAATCTGACTTCAGCAAGACAGACACGTCTGCCGAAGTATAAATAATGTCCTCAAAAATATCCTCTAGTTAACAAAGGTTTTCCAAGCCTAGTTCATTTAACAAAGTAGCAAGTAATGGTCCTTGGGACATGCATCAACCGATGCAGTACAATACAGCGACATGTGAGCTGGGAAAACATCTCGTGACGACGACTTTCGAAGACAGGCTATGAATCGAAATCGCTCACGACCAAAAATCGATAGAGTTAATGGAAAGTCAATTTACCTTGCCTTCAGGAAATACACAGAAATATTATGCCTCCCGGCATGTGCAAATACACTAGAGGTATTATCTCGAATAAACGAAATATCCATAAGAGGACTTTCACATTCCTGACAGAACAAAAAATAGCGGAGATCCTCTTTCAGCGAGGCATCTTTCTCGCCATTCAAATCGCTCACTCCCCTAGTGGGCGGAAATCGATCGACCAAAAAACAAGACCAGTCATGCGCAGTCCAGCGCAAAAAGACCACAGCTCAAAACTTAACTGCATTCAATACCAACGCGGGAAGACAAATGCTTACCAAGAAAAGTGACTATAAATTTCAAGCAGTTGTTGCCCTTGCGTTATAAAATAGATATTGTAATAAAACGATGTTGCGAGAATTTATCACGCAACACCCACCTGAAGAGACAGCATCATTAAATCAGTTGCCCGATAATATTCCTACGTTTCCTGTGTAAAAAGTCTGTGTTCGCCTGATATTCGAGGTAAGTTGTAATATGTACATTTTATCCCGTTATGGTTCCAAAGGTTGTTATTGCCGGGAGTTGTAGTGAGGATAAGCTCTCACTGCAGATAAAATACTTCTATGGCACGCGCCTCAAACAGCCTCTGACAACCAAGTCCAACTGCCGGCCTTCACGTGTGGCTCAATTTGAGCCCGGCGGAACTGTTTGCACTGACGGGAGAAGGGGCAAAGGCGAGCGACTGGCGCCTTAAAACCAGCAGCTTCGGGCAGATAGGGCTCGTGATCCTTGGTTGGTAGCTTATCTAAGAGAAGGAACTCTGAATTCAAACCACCGCTGCCTTGCGGGAATATCCATTTATGGAATTGGCTTCGGGAGTAAACCCTGAGGATAAATCCGGAGTCGGAGTCCCTAAGGCAGTCTAATGTCGATTCGACATTATTCTGGCAACTCCTGCGACATGGCTGGTACCAAACTGTATCGGCTACTGCCGTTCCTTTGGATCTACCGGCTGTGTGGAGAGGGGGAACATGCTGCATGGGCAACAGCTTGATCTCCATATAACTGTGCCCAAGCTCGCGCCCTGGAGAGGACACTCCAGCTTCACCCTATAGGTGTCGGCAAAACACAGGAAGTAGCAGTTACCGGTTATAAGCATTTTGCCCAATTGGCGTAGGGCATGGCGCCAGGGGCTACTTCCGACAGTGGGAGAGGTTCTAGGATCTCACTGGACAGCTACCGCCCGCTTCAGGCTGGGCAGCCCCCAGTCAATAAGGTGTTGTCCCGCCACTGTCTGCTTTCCCCATTGGGTGCATGGGGATTAGGGTCAAACCCGAACTGTGGACAGAAAATTTTGCACCAAGCAATTATCGAAAAAATAGAAATAAGCAAACTCTCAGATTGGGATGCTGGAACGTCCGGACTATGTTGACTGGACTATCCGAAAACCTACAGGATGTAAACGATGTAAGGAAGACAGCCATAATTAATGATGAGCTTAAACGACTTCAGGTGGATATAGCTGCACTTCAGGAAACGCGCCTGGCGGGCTCTGGAACGGTGAGCGAGAAGGACTACACATTTTATTGGCAAGGGAAAGATCTTAATAAAGCTAGAGAACACGGAGTAGGTTTTGCGGTCAAAAAATCGCTAACTAAAATGGTTGAACCAGGCGAGAATGGATCAGAACGCCTGTTAACGCTCCGCCTGCAAACTAGCACAGGTCCCATCACCCTTGTCAGTGTGTATGCTCCTACTCTGTACTCTGCCTCAGAAGCTATAGATGAGTTCTACGAGAATCTAACAGCAATTATCAAAAGCATACCTAGGCAAGAACAGCTTGTTCTCCTTGGCGACTTTAACGCTAGAGTGGGTGCCGATAATGTTTCATGGCCTTCATGTCTGGGCAGGTTTGGTATTGGCAAGATGAATGAAAATGGACAACGGCTCTTAGAGTTGTGCGTCCACCATGACCTCTGCGTGACCAACACCTACTTTCAGACAAAACCCCAGCATAAGGTGTCATGGAGACACCCACGATCCAAGCACTGGCACCAACTTGACCTGATTCTCGTCAGAAGGCTACTCCTCAGGTCTGTGCTCTCCACGCGCTCGTACCATAGTGCAGACTGTGATACAGATCACTCCTTGGTTTGCTGCAAAATCAGAGCACAACCAAGAAAACGCTATCGTGTCAGACATGAAGGGAAACCACGCATTGATACCAGAAAGATGTCAAACCCTTTCATGATCGCTCAATTCACTGCGACCTTCGAGAAAGTGCTCAGTAGCCCTCAACATGGTGATACTATTACAGAGAACTGGGAGCATCTACGGAACACCATTCAAAGTACTGCACTTGCCACCTTTGGTAAGAAAACAGCAAAGTCAAATGACTGGTTTGATGCTTCATCAGATGTGATGGCACCTGTCATTGAAGCTAAGCGCAGTGCTATGAATGAATACAAACGTTCACCGAGTGCCAGAACCCTACAGATCCTGAGGGCTACGAGAAACAAAGTTCAACAAACTGCTCGACGCTGTGCAAATGACTACTGGCTCCAGCTCAGTGAGAGCATCCAGATCGCAGCGCAAACAGGCAACATTAGACAAATGTATGACGGTATAAAGAAAGCACTTGGCCCCCATAAAAGTAAGACGGCACCGCTAAAAACATCAGCGGAGAGAAGCTAACCGATAAGGGTAAGCAGATGGAGAGGTGGGTCGAGCACTACTCTGAGCTTTACGCTAGAGACAATACCGTTACGCCTGCAGCCCATGATGGTGTCAACAGTCTGCCAACTATGGAGGAGCTGGATGCCGAACCAACATTAGAGGAACTCAGCAAGGCCATTGATAGCTTGGCCTCTGGCAAAGCACCAGGCAGTGATGGGATTCCTCCTGATTTAATCAAATGCTGCAAGAGCACGCTATTACATCCCCTGCATAGAATGCTGTGCCAGTGCTGGGAAGAGACAACTATTCCTCAAGACATGCGAGATGCCAAGATTGTAACACTGTATAAAATTAAAGGAGACAGAAGTGATTGCAATAACTACAGAGGCATCTCTCTTCTTAGTATTGTTGGTAAGGTTTTTGCCAAAGTCATCTTAATGCGACTACACAAGTTAGCTGAGCGCATATATCCAAAGTCACAGTGTGGATTCCGAGCTGGCAGATCAACAACAGACATGATCTTCTCTCTCCGCCAGCTTCAGGAAAAATCAAGAGAGCAGAAAAGACCATTATATATTGCCTTTATAGACCTCACAAAAGCATTCGACCTGGTTAGTAGGGATGGACTCTTTAAAATCCTCCTGAAAATAGGCTGCCCTTCTAAAATGCTGGAAATGATAAAGTCATTCCATGACGACATGAAGGGAACAGTCCAATATGCTGGAAGCACGTCACAGCCCTTTGATATACAAAGTGGCGTTAAACAAGGCTGTGTTCTGGCTCCGACCCTCTTCGGAATCTTCTTTGCCTTACTCTTGAAACATGCATTCAGAGATGCAACTGAAGGAATATGCCTTCACACTAGGTCAGATGGCCGTCTGTTTAATCTTTCAAGGCTGAAGGCAAAAACAAAAATCAGAAGGGTCACTATAAGAGACTTGTTGTTCGCCGATGATGCTGCAGTCGTCACTCAAAGCCAACAGGAGCTTCAGAGCTTGATGAATCGCTTCACTAAAGCATGCAAGGACTTTGGCCTCACAATAAGTCTAAAGAAAACGAATGTGCTGAGTCAGGATGTGGGTGCTGCACCAGTTATCACTATCGATAACTATGATTTGGCAGTGGTGCACCACTTCACATACCTAGGGTCTACCATCAATGACAAACTCTCACTGGATACAGAAATCGACAGCCGCATTGGCAAAGCTGCAGCTACCTTTGCCCGCCTCACATCGCGTGTTTGGGGAAACTCTAAACTCACAATGAAGACCAAAGCTGCGTCACCAGCACACTTCTATATGGCAGCGAGACCTGGACGACCTATGCTAAGCAAGAAAGAAGGCTCAATACCTTCCATTTGCGGTGTCTACGCCGCATCCTCGGCATCTCGTGGAAAGATAAAGTGACAAATGTCGAGGTGTTGTCACGTGCTGGCCTTCAAAGTATGTATACGCTTCTTAGACAGCGCAGACTTCGCTGGCTTGGCCATGTTCGCCGCATGGAAGATGGTCGCATCCAAAAAGATATCTTTTACGGACAATTAGCAGATGGCAAGAGAACAGTTGGGCCACCACAGCTGAGGTTCAAAGATGTGTGCAAGAGAGATATGAGGGCACTGGACATGGATCCAGCAACATGGGAGGATGAAGCTGCCGATCGCACTAAGTGGCGATGCTATTTACGGCGTCACCTCAGATTGGGCGAAGAGAGGCTCACACAAGAAGCAGAGGTGAGGAGAAAACGTCGAAAGGAGCACCAGGAAAATAAGCAGCTGAGGGCTGTCTCCTCAGGGGCGCATTCCCATAGTCAGTTATGACTGAAGGGGCTATTATCCCGTTATATGTGTATTTGACATGTATAATTTGCTTGTATATGTCCAGTGGCATATGAGACTGAGGCTGGCAACCTCATCACTGAAAATAAACTGACGCATGAACCATCACTACAGGAGCTGTTGACTGTTTCCTCACAAGAAACCAACAGCAAAAGTGGCGCCAGGCTTCATAGCGAGCAGGTAGTGGGTCATGATATCATGTTGTGTATATTTATTATACTAGCACTTTAGTAAGTTGTATATGTATGTTTATGTATATTTCAATCGTCGTTTTACTCTGTCCAAAAGCACTTTCATCAGACTCACTGGATCTAAAATCAATGCCCAGGGAGGATACACATTCTAAGAAAGATGAAGTGGTGGATGGAAGCGTAGGCCACCTGATGCTTATATCAGGAGTCCCAATACTCAAAAGAGACATTTGTTTCTCTCTTAGTTTGTGGTACAAGTTGACTATTGAAGAGAAAGACCAGTACAAAACACACTTGGGAACCAGCAGCCGCTGAAGCAGACGCCAACTGACTCACACCGGCAGTTAAGTGACATATAAGCACAACCAATGGACATTTCAAATTTTTTCCTTTTATTCAACAATGTTTAACATCATCCGATGATGACAAATATCATTGCCTCATTTTTATCATCAAATGTATTTCTTTTACATTGTTAACCCATTTGTGATTATTAAATCGGTTTATCTGTAAATATAAATCTATAATTGGATTAATCACTATTGAGTGAATTGTATATGTGCACCGTAAGACTCTTGTTGTTTTAAATACATAATCATATAGAGCTTTTAAAGTAATAGTTGCTAAATCACTTTCAGCTGGAAGCTCAGAAAATACAAATTAGTATTTCCTCACATAAGAGGCAGGAGAATAATGAAGACATGACAGCTAAGATGATCCAGTTGTTATGCTTGCTTCTCTTTAAAATACTGTGAGGCTGTCTGAAGTAGAAGAACCAACCTTCTATTTATTTCTGTGCCAAGAGTAATCATTTGAAGACAGAAATTTTTATTCTCTAAGTTTGGCCATATTTGGATCACTATTGCGGAGCACGGGAGACAATACCGCCACACAGGAGCAGAGATATGTTGGGCCAATCCTGTATTTGTGATAAAGATGGTACCTCAACCGAGTGTGACTAGTGCGTAAGCGGAAAATGATGACCTGGTCTTCCAGTGTCTCCAGCTTGGCTTGCAATTAAAAGATCGTCACATAGGGGTCCCAAAATAGGAGTAAGAAGCACGTGGCATACTGTGCATTTCCAACCGTCCAAGGCGGCTCTCCAACTATGCAGCTAATATACTATGCTCTGGTTTTGGGCTCTCTGAAGGAGAGCTACTTCTCGACTCTCCCAGCCTATTCTGGACCCATAGTGAGATCCTCCTGAATGCAGTCAACCAGGTCAAAGAATTACATCCTGGCTCAAGTGATTTCTTCAAGCTTAGTGTGCAGTGCTGGGTTCTCAACAAGTTTCACTACAGGGGGATCTCTGGAAGTTCGTGGATGATTTCAAGAGACAATGATGGTGCAATTAGCCTCACAGACAGATGTTCACTTCCCCATATGTATATTGGAGCATTGTGTATCGCTGGTGGTTATACAAGCACTATAATAAAAGCCCGTCATATGACGGGAATTAGATTCAAAAGCACCAATACTTAACGGCAATTTTACTTATTTAAATATGTCGTAACACTACAGCGTCCTGGAAGTCTGGATCCCGGGCTCTTAATTTCCCATACTTGTCGTGGTAACCGATTTTCGCCCATTCGGAAAATACGCATTGATTTCATTCTATAGCACGTTTCACTAGCTTTGCCCTCAAACAAATGTAATTATCTGATTAACCGTCTAACGTATTAATGCCATTTTTTGCATACGATGTTATATTGGGTTAGACCCAACAAATATATACTTTATATCTTTGCATCTTGTCCAGTTCCCATAAATGGATGAAATCCTTTGATCTTTGTCGGCATACTAATTATTGTGTATCGAGAAAAGAAATTTTACCACTTCATGCACAGATTCTGTGAATTGATTAGGCATAGGCGTGACTACTATTTAAGGGGGAACACCCACCCAGAAATGGGTTATCTTTTTACAAAATTAACAGGAAAATAACTAACAAACTTGTTGACATAAAATTTGGCCACATGTTACAAGAGATATTATATTTTATGATGAACAAAGTTTACTTTATAAATTTTAATGTTTTATGTGAAAATAATTAATTAACATGAAGTGATGAAAAAAAAAAGAAAGGAAAACCCCCAGTGCACCTAGGAATGAATTTCACTCACATAAAAGGTGCATAGAATGCCAAACCAGCAGATGATGTGCATAACATCCCTACCTATGGCGTGAACCACCCAAAAAGGAAAAGGCTTATAAATATTTAAAACACAATTATTATATGAAAATCAAAAATAACCTTTTTTGTCTTTTTCTGGGTGTATATGCCCCTTATTTAAATGATCTGCATGCGAAATACTCGTGACATTGTTTGTCATTGACATTTAATGCGCTACCAAACTGGACCTTCCTTGATCTAATTATTTCAATGGGTATCATCTCTTTGCGGTTCATAAATATCATAATGGAACGTTGCTCCTCTAATGTTCTTGTAAATAACGGTAAGGTCATCTTTAAAGAAATTAAACTTCATCCGAATCATAATCAGATGTCTCTGAGAAATTGAAAATCAATCTCGGCTGAATGAAGGACAAACCATCATTCTTCCAATATTCCTCTTCCTCTTGTAACACATGGTTCTCACTTTTCTTCCAATAATCCCTGGCTATATTGGAGATGGCGGCTTTTATAAGTATTTCAACATCTTTTAATTTGAACGTTCTATTTTCTGTTGCTACCTGTTCCTTAATTTTAGGCCATACTAATTCTATTGGGTTTAAGTGAGAATGGTAAGGAGGTAATCTTAAACATCTGTGACCATGTTCATGGATTGCCTTGTCTATGTGAAATATCTTTGTATGCTGTGTCTTTTTTACAATTCCAAGTAATTCAGGCTTCAGGGACATTTCGTTGAATGGAATGTTGTTTTTGGTCGGCCAAATCTTTATTACATCTTTAGTACTTGATGAATTAGGAACTTTATCTTCTGGTGCCACAACGTTGTGATATGAAGCATTGTCCATTATCAAACACGACGGTCTATCCAAGGAAGGAAGTACATGATTCACAATCCAATCTTGAAATATCTTGCCATTCATCTCTGTATGATAATCCCTATTATCTGTAGATTTTGAAACAAATGTGAGTTCAGTATTATTTAGAAACCCATGATGGCTGCTTTCTGCATGTGCAATTATTAGGCGCTGTCCTTTGCTGCTTGGTACTAGTCTCTTAGTTGTCCCATCAGATGATTGCCATTCTCGTTCATTACTGTGGTGCGCTGCGGATCAATTCTCTGTCAAAATTATTCACCACTCTTGGCCTATTTTTCGTGTGTAAAACACTGGAATTACAAATTTCAGAAGTCGCTATCCAGCGGTGCAATGATCGTTTGCTTATCCCCAAGGCATGAATAGTCCTCTTTTGTGGGTTTGAAATGGAATGATATAGTTTTCCTCGAGTAGCTTCATTGAAGAAATACTTTAAAATCCTATTTGTGATTTGCTGTAATGTCATAACATGTACTCGCAGACTCATTTTTTCCTACTTAGCCACACAATACTTTTTGTAGACACGCTACTGATTGACAATGTGTGCGTAAAACCGGAAATAAACTGTTTTATGTTCAAGAAGTGCAATTTCACGCAAAAATCATGCCAATTTCTTGATAAACCAAAAATGTGCAAATGAGGTCGTATAATTTACTGTAGACATTTCAATATGTGTGTGTGTGAGGTGTGCTGGCAAGTAGGATTTTATATTATATCGCAAAGAAACAAAAATTAAAACCAATGGCCGCATTTTAATGAAAAATTTAATTCATAGGGTCTATACCATTTCAAATTTACACACAAAATTTCACTTATATGCGTTATATATTCGCTGAGATATAGCATTTTGAAGTTGGGCAAAGCTAGTGAAACGTGCTATAACAAAAGCGTGAAGCTTAAATCATTGTACGCGCATTTATGTTAATTATAGCACTAAAATAATTTTGCACAAAGTCTGAAAATGCGCACCGTTCACATTGCACATGCACACCAACCTTTGCGCACTTTTCTTTGGCGAGTGTTACTATTTTCAGGAGCGTTACGAATGGAATGACAGAATGAGCTGGAAAACTATATATATATATACTAGCAATAACCAGTCAAACGTGACGGGTTTTTAATTATAGTGTGCTGTTTCCGTTCCCGGATGAGCAGATAGGAGTACATTCTTAGAATCTTTTTGGTTTCTTTCCATTATACAGTGTAATCAAACTGTTCATGAACACCGCCATGTGAACGCTTTTCTTTGTTGATTGTAACTATTTTCGGGAGAGTATATATAATGGAAACAATGCAGTTTGTCAACACGGTTGCATTCCTCAGCTGTGACCAACGTACACATGACGAGAATTATGTTATTTTAGATTCAATTTAAAAGTTCTTTGATGACAACATTTTGTGTGAAAGTGCGTGTATTGTTTTCAAAGAGTATTCCCTGATAATAAGTGGTTTTAACAAAAAACTTTCAAGTTTTCATGACTTGTACATCGAGTGAGGGCTCATGCAAACCAATTTTTACTCACTTTTTCTTTGTCGAGCGCTACTAATTTCGTGAAAGAAAAAAAGAAAAAAAAAACCAGTATTTGTTTTATATAACACCCTCGCCGCGCAAGTTGCACACCGTGCGTTGCACACTTTTTTTTCTGGCGCGAGTTATTATTTTGAGTTAGACCGACCGACTTAACATACAGCGGTAATTATGTTAGTTAGGATGGGACTAGTGTAAAAGCCCGTCATAAGACAGGAATTAAATTCACAAGCACCAATATGTTTTATTTTACTTATTCAAAAATATTTTAAAAACCACTGTGCATCACCACAGTACTCGAACTACGTACCGTAGCAGCAGCTAGGATCCCAATTTGTGTATACGGGATCAAACATTCTATAAATATATTTTTGTGCGCACCGTCATTTGCGCATTCTTCTTTGGTAAGTGTTACTATTTTCGGGAGAGTACATACAAGAGAAACAATACAATTAACATCTAACTTTCAACCAAAGTTGCATCTCTTAGCGTTACGCACTGACAGAAACAGCTGGGATTTTATATATAGGATGATGATATATGATGATTCCAGTTATACCTCCATGGATATAAGTGATGTGAGGTTATGTTTGGGGCTGGCCAATAATTGGACATCTTTTTTTTTTGTCAAAACCTTAGACATGTCTTGTTTTAGTACATAATTGACCCATTGAACGCTTCAGCAAATGCACAATCCAGTGGATGCTAGCCCATTGCAACATTCCAGCCAACGAGGAGGCAGACACACTTGCTAAGCAAAGAGGAGCATTACAACAAAATGATATAGAGACAACTTATGAAATGGTAAAAACCAACTATAAAATATTCAAGTCCAAATGGGAAAGAGAACACCCAGGCCATATAAGGCTGCGAACAGTATAAGTCTCAGGGCGAACGAGGAAGAAGAAGGAAAAGAACCATTGTTATTCCTCTAACAGTGTAAACATTTTGTTATGAGCAAAATTCATAACATTTGTGTCGACATCATTAGATGGTTCGACAAGGCTTCTCGTTTGTTTATTGTACGTAGTCCTTGGTAACACAGGAAGTGACGTCATTGCCTCGAGGTGGAGTTTGGCAGACGTAAAGGTTTGGATGAGCAAACGTCAGAGATCGTCTGCAGGGACTTCGATGTGTGTGGCTGATGGCGAGTGGACGTATGTCTCTGGGCTCATGGAATTTATATAATATTGCGACATATCCCTTTTATGTACAATCACTAGTGCATCAATATACTTCTGTGAAGATGTATCTAGCTATATTTTACAAGGGAGAATGGATTCTGTATATCAAGTGAGTCTGAATTAATAAAACTTTGAAGTCTATCAAAAGACAGTGTTTGAGCTACGACGGTACAGAGACTTTTCAAAGACTGAATATGTTTACCATGATATATATTGGCTTGTGTAAAAATACATGTGGAGCAGCGTCTCAAATAACATTAATTGTAAAGTATTCGTGCCACTTCGCCTTGGTGAATTTACTACGGCGTTTTGAACGTCAACTGTGTGCGTGGTCTCGTTGTCCACCCTAGGAGTTTCTTGGCCAGAGTAACCAGTCGATTACCACATATTAACCTTCAATATTAAAATAAAAGACCCGCAACACAACACATGTCTTGTTCTAAACAAATGGAAATGAATTCTGATAACGGTGTATAAGTGTTATTCTTCTCAATAATTCCGCACATTCTCATAAAACTAGTCATACTTGTATGTTGTTGTTGTTGACACAATATTGAACTCGTCAAAGTTCTTTATAACATTTTCTAATTGTATCTTTGGAGTCTTTGGAAATTGTTCCGTATAATGACTTTTTTATTAAATGTTTTCGACGTGACTTCGTAACACGCTTCTTTCAACCATTTACCAATGGTAAATAGGCGAGGAGATAGTAATAGAAGAGATAGAGAGGAGGAAATACGCCGGGGAGGTGAGAGAAGAGGAAGTAGTAGAAATACTGAACGAATGAACGAACGAAAGAACGAATGAACTTTATTTTCAAAAGGTTGAGAATGGGACACACAGGCCCGTCTGACATTCTGCTCTTCCTTTCTCTCACCTTTCATACTGAATTCATTTGTTCTAACATGTATTTTACATATCAATTTCAAGGAATTCAACGTTGTAAAATAAAATAAAATATCACATTTATATTAACATTAATTACTTATAAGCATGACAAAACATATGTTGAAAAGTACATACATCGTCATTAGAACCTGTAGTTGATATAAGAAAAGATAATCCGATTGGATTAGGGGAGAGACATGAAATCAGAACTCATAAAGTATTCAAAAAGTCTTTGATTGTATGAATAGGGACTGAGGTTGTTTCTTAGGTTACGTGGAAGACAATGCCAAAGATGAGCAGCAGAGTACGCTGAGCTTTTCTTGAAGAAGTCAAGCATAGGCTTGGGCACTTGCAATTTGTTAAAGCGTTGACTGCGTCTTTCATTGTATTTGAACATTGGCCACAGATATGCTGGAGCATTATGTGACAGGATTTTGTGAACATATTTAGCTCTGTTAAACAGAAGGCGCTTTCTTAAGGGCAGTATGTGGAGATTTTTATAGAGATCTACACACTGAGTTAGGCAGTTGTCAGAGACTAGACGCACTGCACGCTTTTGTAGTGAATATTTGTGTTGGACATTGAGCAACCATCCCAGATTGTGGAGCATTAGTCAAGGTTTCCTTGTATGCGAGATATATAGAACAATTTTCGTGCGTCTTCATCTAGCAAATGTTTGCTTTTAGCGATATGTAGAGAGTTTAAGAAAAATGGGAACAGGAGAGATAATAGAGTTCGAGGGAATTACCGATCCAAGAGTCGAAATGGCGAGACAAATAGGAGGAATAACAGTAAAGGAAGAGGTAATAGGGATCCAGGGAGCTACCGATCCAGTAGTCGTGACGAAGTGACGAATAGGAGAAGAGATACGAAGGATCGAGGGAAGTGCCGATCCAATAGTAGAAACCCATCTGTGAGTAGGTGTGGTGGATTTGGTGTTATAGATGTTATTATTTAATATTATTTGTCTACGAAGTGAGGTCAGCTGTGTAGGCCCCTGAGTTTAGTAGTTGATGGTTAAGTATTTTCAGGGGACCTAGCTGCTACCACCCTATGATCTCACTTGGTTCTATATTTTTATTTATAGTTATGTGACTACGTCTAAGTGTCTAGGGTAATGAAGATATAATGCAGTGTAAGTCAAACAATACAAATACACTTTAATTCTATCACATAAATAGGACTGGGTCAATACAACAACCACATACAGACTAACACTCTATGCTATATCTTATAGAAGTCTGTGGCTGAATATTATGTAATAGGCTATATTACAATTTTATTTTCCCCGATTCAGAATTTTCTGAGTCAAGACCAACAACAAAATGAAAATTATGGTTTTATTTACATAAAATGAAATACCACAATGGATCTTCTGTCCATATAAAGCAATATTACAATCTAATTATATTTAGGTATTACAATAGACTAAGTTAACACTGGTAATTAATGGTCGGTTGGGGTATTTTCATCATACCCTCTCTTTTCTCTATCTCTTGTGGAATGTTTATTCAACAGTCTATTATTTTAATTATTATGTTTTAATATAAGTGGATGAACTTTTAGTGCCTACACAAGGGCACTTATCTTTCTGTTGGTAGTAGTTATGATGCTGACAATCTCCTATATTTCATGGGTTGATTCGTGGTAGACAGCGTGTACCAGCAAAAATTTCAACCGAATGACCAATCTGACACAGTCCCTGGTGTAGTGTGGTAAACAGCGTGTACCAGCAAAAATTTCAATTTCTCTCACGAAGATAAATACACCAGGGTTTGGCACTAGCTTAGTACCAGAACAAAAACCCTGAAACAAGGTTGTGATTCTTCATAACACAGCTACAATATCATTCCACAAGTAATACATGGTATAATTCAATAAAAAGGAAAGGGTCAGATCCCTCTGACCAACCCATTTCAACCATTTTCATCTGAGATAACAACTCATACCAGTGCTCCCATTCTTCTCCCTAATGGCTACAACGCCTCTGACACTTCAACAATGATCCTCTCCCATAGGATAATGTGGGTTAGCCTTCCCACTGGTAACTGTGGAAATCATTTTAAGTTATACAACTCATGTCAGTTCTACTGCGTGTGAGCAACACCACAGGCCCTGCATAAGTCTGCTAGGGGACCTATGTACTTAGTCGCAAAACATTCCCAATAAAGCAGTATCTCATACACCAAATGTTTGCAATAACAAGGTTAATAAATTCGTTCTTACCACAATTCAATGGAAATATCACAAACATACGTTGACTGGCATTAGCATTAATATGTAAGTTCAGCTTTGCCCTCGTCCAGACTGCCAAGGTTTTTTTTTTATTTCACTCTTAGCACTGCTTTTCTCAACGCAGCTTGCATACTAACAATTATGTATCAAATGGCGACAAGCCTTGGAAGCTTTTTGCCAATATCACTAGACTGGCCCAATTACAGCGAGGGTCTAGCTATTCAATTCAAATTTGAAAAAAACAAAACTCCAAACATACTAGGAGTGAGTCTGCAAAATATATTTAGCTTTTTGGCCAACCAATACCCTATTTCCTATACTCCTATACTAACCAATCGGATTTGAATCACTCTAATGCCTCTTTTTTTAAACTTGCGTCCCCAAATAATGTTATGGATAGAATGAGCAAAAACAACAGTCTTACCGTTCGAAGATATATAGTATTATTTCAATATCTTGGTTAATAATTGGGCTACTATGTATATTAAAACATGTTATTGCTCAGGAGATTCTAAGCTATCCATATATATGATTTTTATGGCCATATTATTTGTCGTTTGGATTTTCATATTCGTCACTGTTAGTCGTCAATTACATACTTTTCCATAAGTCGGCCATCTTTCCCCCCTTCTCTATCATTTTTTTTTCAAAATAAAACAACTTATTTGGGTTACGTCAGAAATACACTACTAGGCAGGACATGAGAGCTGACTGTGTGTGTGTATATACGTTTCAACTGCGAGAATATAGTACGATGCATGCATGGGGCTTTGCGACTTGTTTTTCAAATCTGCTAAAGGCAATACTGTGTCGCGCTCATTACAATTTGGCGTTTCAAAACCCAAACGCGTGACAATGGTAGCATTTCTTCTGTCGCTCCTTCATCCACCTCCCTTCTTCTCTCTCTCGGTCTTGGAGCAAAATACTCCTTGACATTGCAAAAATGTTATTTTTAATTCTCAAGGACGACTAGGAAAGCGAGTAAGATTTGACGGCGAGATCATTTTTTAAGCATTACCACTGTACAAAATTCAGCGCTCTACTGGTGTAGAAGACGACGATAGGCAACCACACACGGGCGGGTTTATTTATTTTCATAGGAGTAAAATCTTACTGAACTTAGCGATTATCTCACAGATTTCGCTACAGTAGGGACAGAAGAAGAATCCCCAGAGTAAGGAAAGTAGAGAAAGATTCAGAAGTAGAGAAAGAGTAGGTGAAAAAAGCCCAAAGACCACACGGCTTATGGTCATTAATAGAAGACATTAGCGGGGGAGTAAAAAATTTAGTGGAACCATAATAGTTAATGGTCCACGACAGTAACCATGTAGTTAGGTATATACAAGTAGGTAACAGGAGGTTCACCTAAGAACGCATGAGTTTAGAATAACAGAGTAGAATGGAAGGACAAGATGGGAAGAAGTGGTAAGGCAGGGTGAACTAGATTATTAATCTCATGAAGGAGCAATGAGGAATTCAATGAGTTGATGATGGAAAGATGATTTAAGGAAATTGAATGTAAGTGAGTCACAAAATTTGAGATGACAAGTAAATATGGATTATTTAAAAATGAAAATTATATGAGATATTAGTATAAGTATTGTATAAGAACATGAGCTGAAGCCATAAAGGCAGGTATACATGTGATACTAAATTAAGATGTGTTCTAAAACATGGTTTTAAATTATAAATGTCTGTATGCAATAGAAAAAGATTATTATTGACGTTGAATTGACGGTTATGTTTAATGAGATAGACATAAGTGTTTGGTCATGATTAATGTTTACTGAGATAGATATACGTGTTACTTTTTTTGAAAACTAAGAGTGATGTAACACTGGTCGTAGGAAAGAGTAAATTTTTTCGGTGATAGTTGGAGGAAAACATTTCTCCAATGATAAATGTTTTTGATAAGTGGAGTTATAATGTAACCGGATTTTAGAAGATTTATGATGGAAGGGAAGTTATACCACTTATTTAACAGTAAAAGCAAGGGTTGCCTCCCATCTTGAGACAATAAAAGAAAAGCCACTAGAGCAGAGGTTTTCAAACTTTTTTGGTCCGCGGCTCCCTTGACCTGTGCATAAATCACCGTGGCTCCTTTCTATACTACGAAGATATATATTTATTGATGGACCTTGGCTCATAATATCGAGCCCAACACTTTTTCCAAGCCACCGCGACGCCCTTAGCCGAGGGCCGCGACGCCCCTGGGAGCCGCGACGCACAGTTTGAAAACCTCGGCACTAGAGCGTTGCGAATTGCCCGAGAATCACTCTGTCACATGATATGAGCTAGAGTTTAGATGGTTGAACATGAACTTCGTTAAACACGTGAGGGAAGAGAAATAGTAGATAGCACAACTCTATGTGCGGAGGGCAGTTCTACCAATATCTACGTCGAGGGAGTACCGAGAAAACTCTGTCTGATGAGTTTTAGTGTGGTCGCTTTACAATGCTTATGCAAAAGCGAGTCCGTGGACACAAATGAAACCCGAACACCAGTGAAATATTCAATAATTAATAATGTTCAGAAGAAAGTGGTTCTTACTTCAAAGAGAAGTTTATTGTGCTTATTTCGTTGGACGGAGAGGTACACATTTTGAGAGTAGGTACGTGTCATCACATTTATAAACTTCATGCCTCGTTAACTATGTTAGACATTCGTGTTGAGTACCAGACTACAACCAGTAAGGTATCAGACTTGAAACCAAAGCAAGATTTCGCGGTGTCAACTGGTTAACTGATAAGTTCAAGCATCGCCTTAAGTACAGGATAATGAAGTGTAGTACAATGGACCGTCAGAACAACGTAATAAACAATCTTGACTGAGAGCAATAACTATGACCAGTGAAATCTAGAGAAGAATTGCTGTAGATTGAATGAGCTAGACCAGTGGTGGCCAAGCTAAGGTTGGCCGAGGGCCGGATTATGGTAAAGGGTAACACCAGAGGGCCAGACCTATAAAATCCTTTAAAAAATAACGTTCTGAGATTTAGTTTTACATACTATATATAATGAACCACGTACAGAAAGCAACGGCAAACTACTGTACTGCACATCTGCCAAGACATGTATACCAGTCTTCGGACTGAAATTACTGTTAAAAAAAATATAATGAATCTGTTGTGTTAATTTGTTTTGTAATTTGTAATATGACATGTAATTATTTATTTCAAACATACATTTGTGTGTTATTTCATTGTGAAGAGTGTGGCTTATCAAAACTTTTCACCAGTGATTTAAAGTCTACTTCCATTTGTGACGTAGCAATTCTGAGAACATGGGATAATACAGAGTCAGTTAATCTGTTTCTGGTCTTGGATTTGATAAGCTTCATGGCAGAAAATGTTGTCTCACAAAGACATGTGCTACCAAATATAGAGCACACTTTTAGGGCCCATTTTCTCAGAAGTGGGTAACGTTCGTTTCGTAGTAATTTCCACAAATCAGCTCCAGTTGCTTCTGTTGTGTTGATGAATGGGTCACATTGGAGTTCACATAACTGTAATTGTAGTTCTGCTGGCTGAGACTCCACTGTGCACTTGAATGGGTTGTTAAAAAGTTTCATTTGTGGACGAAACATCTCAAAATCTTGAAATCGACAATCAAACTCAGAAATCAGCTGTTCAATGTCATCTGTGTACCTCCTGAAGTTAGCACTCTCTTTCTCAGACAACTGTTTACAACAAGGAAAATGAAACATGTCATTCTTTTGCAAAGACAGACAAAATAGGCTCAGTTTCTTTTTGAAGCCATCAACATAGCCCATCATTTGAAAAATTGTTTGCCTTTTTCCTTGTAACGGCAAATTCAGCACATTCAAATGTTATGTTATATCTGTGAGAAATGCCAAGTGCTGAATGAAATGAATATCTTTGAGTTTATTTTGAAGATCAATTGAACATGGTAAGTTGTCTCGCAGGAAGTCAAATATTTCAAATAGTCAAATAGTTCGCAATATCTTATTAAACATTTTCCTCGACTAAGCCATCTCACCTCAGCATGAAGCAGGAGATCACCGTAAACAGAATCCACTTCTTCTAAAAATGCAAGGAACTTCCTGTGAGTTAGAGAGCTGTGTCCTCCTCTGATCAAATTCGTTATTTTCACTACAGTAGCCATAGTGTCATTTAGGTTTATGGATTTTGCACAAAGGGCCTCTTGGTGAACTATGCAATGTAATGTAGGCACGTCAATTTTATTTTGCTTCAAAAGTCCAACAAAACCAGTATTTTTCCCAACCATAGCCTTGCAACCATCGGTACACACAGCAGACAATTTTTCAAACCCACCATATTCTTCCATGGCATTTTGAACTGCAGAAAATATGTCATCCCTTTTACTTGTACCATGCAAAGAGCAAACTTTCAGTAATTCTTCAGAAACGGTAAAGTCTTCCTGGATCACTTTAACAAAAATAAGAAGCTGTGATGTCTGTACTTTCATCAATCGCCAGTGAAAAATATGGACAGTTTTCAATTAAAGATTTCAAGTTCTGGGACAAATGCAAACTAATATCTTCTGTTCTCCTAGCTATGGTTTGTTTTGAAAGAGGTACATTTTGAAATTCTTTTACTACTTTTTCTTCATTGAACGCTTCTGCCATTTGAACTCCACACTTTTTCCACAAACTTTCCATCAGTAAACGGCTTTTTTGCTTTTGCAAGCTCATAACTAATCACATAGGACGCCATGAGCGATGATTCCTGAATCTTATTTACATGACTAAATATATGTCGCATAATGCGATTGGGATTCGATATGTAGGTAATCAAAACAAAGTAAACACCGGCGAAACATGTGGAATGCTAATTAGCTCGACCAAGGAAAAGAGAGTTGCTACACGGAGATCGTCTAGTCATAAAAATCGGGTAGGGAGGAAATCTGTGTTCGGACCACGCAGTAATAAATTCATTTAAAATCAACGGACTGACCGCTGGAAATTCTACTTCACTGAGTCATAGAGGGAGAGTAGACCCAGGTGTGGATATAGCCAGGAAGACAATGTCTTTTATAATTATGGGGATATGATCACCCAAGTGGGTCAAACAGTTCGGAAAATGATGAAAAGTGCGGTTTAAAAATTCATAGAAAAAGGAAGGACAGACGGATCTCGGAAAGATTGATATGGAAGGAAAGCCACATGTTGTCCGATTAAAACGAGATATCTCAAGAGGCAATAGCTTTTGTAAGTAATGAGAACGACTAAAGTATCTGTTTAGAAACTAACACAGATCACCTACCCGAAGTGAAATACGAGAAATATTTTCGACCGAAGTTGCTTGAAGGAATAGCCAATCAGCGCAAAGTCACGGATTCACGCAAGATGGCCGACCAAGCGCATAAATACGCAGGTAGTTGGAAGTGAAGGGAAACTTTTTCATCACAGCGGAGAAGACAGCACTATACTAAAACGAGCGTCCTTTTCAGGGCGAACACAGCCGTCAGAATTTACAAAAATGACTCGTACCAAGCAACAAGCTAAAAAGAGGAAGGTCTATACAAGCCCTCAAACACTTGTCAGCAGCATCAAGCAAGAACCTACAAAGAGCAAACAGAGGCATCCAGAGAGCACGGATACTCCTAGCGTCGTGGCCAGTCCTTCTCAGAAGACGATCAACGTAACCTCTGATACTACGACCGATGATCGACCCAAAGATTCGAAGGCAGATGACAAACAAGCTCCGAAACCAGACTTAGCAACATCACCGCTGAAACAAGGTGTCGAGGCGGTAGCTACATTGTGCAGTGACAAGGCAACATCGAAGACAGAGGGTAACAAAGCATTGAAACCCAACAAAATTAATCCACCGGCAAAACGAGATGTCATTGTCGAGTCTCCAACATACAGTGACCAGCCAACTCCGGTGAAACTTGACCAGATGCAGACGACCCAGAATGCGAATCCGTCCCGCAGACCGTACACACAATCTGAGACAGAAGTTGGAACGTGCCAACTTCGCAAGCATCAAAACGCAGTATCCAACGTGGCACTACAGGAAAGAATAATTAAGATCACCCAGATGTCTGGAGGTGAGGCCTCGCTCAGGGCCCTACCCGACGACAAAGTAATCGGCATACTTGAGTCAATAACGGGCAGGAGAAGCATATCTAAAGTTTCAAGACACGACAACGGAGTTATCATAACTCTAAACAAGACGGAGAAAACAAACCAACTAATGATCGAACTAGAGTCCGGGCACAAAGAAGTCCAGCTGCCCCACCAGATTAAAGCTACTGTGGAGATCTTCAAGAAGACCAAAAAGATGGTTGTGAGAGGGGTCGACAACAGTCGGTCTACACAAGAAATCCACAGCCGCCTGCAAACAGAAAACAAGAACATAAAAATTACACGCAGGTGGAAAGACTGAAGACATGGGACAAGAAGGACACCAACTTGATTATCCTAACTATTGAAGGGTCTTCAAGACCAAGGCAACTTAACCTGGACGATAGATGTCGAAAAACAGAAGAGTACATTCCTCCTGTTATGCAGTGCTCAAACTGCCAACAATTCTCGCATACCAAGAAAACATGCAGGAGAGAGATAGTTTGTCGATACTGTGCGGGAAGCCACGTATACAATGAATGTCCCCATGCGAAAGATGATAGCAACTATAAAGCTCGCAACTCCAACAGAACCTGCGCAAACTGTCTTGGGAACCACGGGGCAAGATACCGTGGATGTCCGATCTTCCATGAGACAAAGACCATACTGAAGGAATCGATAACAAAAAACATCTCCTTCAGAGAAGCAAGAAACCGAGTGGCTTCAGGCGGCACTGGTAAACAAGAACAGCACACAAGAGCCAGCTGATAAGACTAGCCACAGATATGCGAGACATAAAACAACAACTCAAAGTCGAGACGAACAAGCAACACAACGAAGACTCAGATGCCATAAGAGACGAAACAATAGGAGCCGTACAGAGCGCCCAGGCAATATTACAGGAAATGAAAACTATCAAACACGAGATAGAAGTCGACATCGTCAAACTCACAGAGCTAAAGGAAGAGAACGAAGAAATCCTCAAAAGAATTGAAACAGAGAGAAAGATAGCTGAGGATACCCTTACAAAAAGTAGAGAACAAAACAAAGAAACTAAAGACAAAATAAAAACCGAAATCGTGCAGGAAATACAAAGCAAACTAGAAAGAAGAGAAGCAGCGGAAATAAACATAATTTTAAAAACCATAATGGAGATGCTACCAAAAATAATAGCGACAGCCTTTGAAGAACACAAACCGGTAACAGACAACAAGTAGCTACAGAACAGGCAGCTAGTGGTCCTTTTCAGGAACAATCAGCTCAAGGACTCGGAAAGCGATACCAACGAAGACTAACGCTAACACCCTATATACCGCAATACAACCGTTTGTAACCTGTAAGGCAGGAAAGGAACTCCATGAGAACGCCACGACACCATAAAAATACAAGCAACGACGAAGGATCCAGACAGTCAGCTAGTAGTCCTTTTCAGGGCTAATCATTTCCAGGACTAGGAAAATGATACCAGCGAAGATGTTAACACACTATATACCCCAATATAACCGTTTGCAACCCTTCAATGGGTTTTGGTTGAACAGGGTATCACAGCAAAATATTAGACCCAAAGAAAGAAAGAAAGAAAGTGAAGGGAAACACACGAACTGAAAGAACGCAGAGGACAAAAGGAGAGAGCTAGGCACGTATTCCTTCACCACTGAGTATTTGTGCTGGCCTGCCTTTGCCAGAAGTAGTCCTGTTAGTATTTCTGAAAAAGACCAGAGGGTGAGTAGGGCTACTGTACCTATTTTGTTGATGCATAAATAATGTAAATATGTCACTTCATTGAACACTCATGCTGTGAAACGATCCTGAACTATCCTTGTCCTGTTTTAATAATGTGTTTATATGAATGTATCCTGCTCTATGATTATCCTATCAGGTTATATCATTGCTTATAACTTCAACATAGCACTATGTAACGATGGGCAACAGTTCAGTAGCCATTGTTATGAACGTAATAATCTGACTGACAGCCAATGGTTCTCAAGGTTGAGACCAGGAACACACTCATATAGAAGAAATGTTCAAGTAGCAACCATGTAAATAAGTGGTTCTTAAGCCCTGGCCGCGAGGACACCCCTACAGGTTTATGGCAGCATGGGAGACTATATCCCAGTGGTTCTCAACCCATTGGTACCAATGACCCCCAAATTTATTTGACTGCTCTATGGGCACAAATTAGGCCAGGGGTTCTCAAACTTTGATAACCATAAGCAATATATGTCAGAATAATTCCAGTCGTGTGGAGCTCACCAACATTGTCAACCATCATTTAAGGAGCACTCAGTTAAGTGCAGAAACAGATGAACATTCGATCAATTTATATGTGAAGAGTCAAGTCATATGAAGAAAAAGACTGGTTAACGTTTTTTTGTCAGAAAAGCAGAGACACTGTAATTCAGTAAAGTAAAATAATATCACTGTGATTTCTCTGGATATTGTGTAAATATAAAATTCCTATTCATATAGCATTTCTATCTATTCCAAGAACAGAAGATAAGATAATCATTATAAATAAATTGATTTTAATTGTAACTTGAATTTTGTTAATTTCATAAAGTTACTATTGAGTTCAATTTGAATTTCATTGTTATTTAAAGCATAAGATAGTTATTACGAGAAGACACTCTAGGCTCTTGATCTTCTTATTACCACCGGACCAGGGGTCTTTACTGTCTGACTATCCTTTGTGCTATCATACACCAGTGCTCATTTCTGAGACTGGGGTATTTCGTGGAGTTTATTATTCTTTATTGAACTATCATCAACTGTCATCAAGACAACAACCACTATCATACCATCTCGTTACAATATACTCTTTTGCTGATTCAGTTTTTTTTTTCTTCAGTTGTTCAATCACAAGCTTTCTCGACTCGCTGCTATGCTCGTCGTTGTTTTTCTGATGATTTGTGATGTAGTGACGTTTCAAGTTATATTCCTTCACTACGGCTAACACTTGGGCGCAAACTAAGCACTGAGGTTTATTATGCTTATTGAGAATGAACAAATAATCGAACTCCCATTCTGGTTTAAATGCTCGATTTTCACTGTCCACTTTTCTATACTTAGAAAACATTTTAACAAATGCAAACTCTTATACAAGAAAACGTGCACAACAGCTACAAGCCCAGAAGTGTCACTGGCTGATTTATACTTAACACACTTCACAAGACTAACTGTGCACCTCAACTCCTTCCTGTAGAAATGTACCTATCATCCACCCACACTCCCACGATCACTTTCCCATACCGATGCTAAAGACAAAGCAACATCATTGGATCTCAGAGACTTCCGACCGCAGAAAAGATTTGTCACTGCTTTCAGTTTCTCATTATCAAAGTAGGTACCGACACTGTCTTCGCCTGTCCACGTGCACGATCAGAGATTTGACGTTATCATTTCCGTTTTGTCGGCACTAACTAGTAGAGCTCAATTGGTATGATAGAGAGAGAGAGAGAGAGAGAGAGAGAGAGAGAGAGAGAGAGAGAGAGAGAGAGAGAGAGAGAGTTAATCGTACACTTTGGATCTTTTTGGTTTTCTTTCTGGTGCCTGTGCGTGCTATTTTGTAATATTTTTTAGCACAGTGGTCGGAGTATACAGTAATTTTCAATGAACAATAAAAGGCCAGCCAAAACAGGTTGGCGGGCCGGTCAAAAACTGGTTGGCGGGCCGGATCTGGCCCGCGGGCTGTAGTTTGGCCACCTCTGAGCTAGACTACTTGTCATGTGTAGACATATCTGAAAGAATACGTTATTTTTTTTTCTTCTTTTTTTTTTTTTTTTTAAGAGACCACCGTAAACCACACAGTGTATAGAAATTGTACTCGTTTAGAAATTGATATGATTGCAAAGGGACAAGCTATAAGAGATGATAAGATAAATGATGAATTTAGCAAATATAGAGTTACACCGGTGAAATCTATTTATACATCTTTTTTTATTCACATCGGGTTGGGAATTCATTGATGGAGAGCGAGATAGAGAGAGGATGGAAAAGAAACACAGAGAGAGAGAGAGAGAGAGAGAGAGAGAGAGAGAGAGAGAGAGAGGAATAAGTGTTCTGTACAGGTATACCTCGGAGATATTGCGGGTTTGGTTGCAGACCACCGCAATAAAACGGATATCGCAATAAAGCGGGTCACACCCATTTTTTTTTGGCTTCCCAGTGCATATAACGCGTAAATTAATTTAAAATAATTTTTACTCTTTATGCTATCTTGGCATTGCATTTAAAGTAAAAAGTAAAATAAATTAATGACATTATACAAACATAAGTATTTAAAAGTATCTTTATTTAATTTAATTTATATCAAACAGAAAAAATTACCTAAATGTTTACACGCTGAAAATAAATATATCTGCCGATATTAAAATATACACTCTTGCACAAGGCTAAAGCTAACATATAAAAAACAAATAAGGATTTGAGCCAGTAGGCCAAACTCGCGATCCGTCAGGCAGGGGTGTAGTCTCTCCCCTACTCTACGTTCTAGCACTAGAACCCATGCTGGAAAAAATTAGAAAGGACAGTTCTATTAAGGGCACCTTTATACCAGGGAAAGGCGAGCAGAAGTTGATTGCTTATGCAGACGACACCACCTTTTTCTCACCAAACGACAGGTCTATTGCAAACATTCTAAACACATTCACAGACTTTAGTAAAGGTAGCGGAGCTAAAGTCAACGTACAGAAATCAACAATAATGGGCATAGGTAAATGGGAAAACAAAACAGACTTTCCATTTGGGCTTGTACCAACAAACAACATCAAAATCTACGGCATCACTTTTCCTTCACACCCAAGCCGCACACACAAAGACACATGGCAGAAACTAGCAACACAAATGACAGACATGCTACATAGATACAAATTCAAAACCACAACAATTTTTGGGCGAAGCACGATTGTAAACACTTATGTCATTCCCAAATTACTATACGTAGCCACAGTTTTTGACCCCCCGAAACAGACTATTACAGACATAAACAAACAGATCAGAAGATTTATTTTTAGTCACACAATCTACAGCATAAAACATAAGAAACTTATACAAGAAAAGAAACAGGGCGGGATGGCACTCCAGGACATACAGACAAAGATCCAAGCACTTAGAATCAAACACGTAGGGAGCATCATCAAACATCCAGAGCAACACGCGCTAGCACACTATTACACAGGGCTCAGACTCACCAGACTGAGACCACTAAACAACTCAATGCCGCACCATTTCGGCCCACTACCATCTTTTTACAAGTCATGCATACAAGCCATTCACGGACACGACAGCCTAATTCACCAGAAAACAAATGCAATCTACAAACACTTAGTCAAACTACAAGCACCCCCGTTACATCTCATAATTAAAAGGGGACATAAATACTTCAAGTCAAATTACACTGACGTTTTCACCAACTTACACAACCCTCACATCACTGCCATGGCAAGAGAAGTTACCTTTAGGCTCATATACAACATGACACCCACAACAGAACGACAAGCTCACAGATCCAAGCAAACACCACAATGTCAGCTGTGTAAAACGCACATACAAGAAACTGAGGATCATATTTACTACACGTGCAACACAGTCATACCCATGAGAAAAATATTGCAAAGTATCACTGCTTCACACACGGAAAAACCCGTAGACATTTTCCAAGCTATTTTTTTAAACACAGTACCAAGAACAACAAAAGACACTCATACGAAACTTCTCATGTTATTATCCCAGTACAGATATTTGACTTGGACTTTTAGGAACTTAGCAATGTTTAAGTACCGCCATTTTAATTCGCAGATACTTTTACGTGTATTTTTGCAAAAAGCACTGTCTATTTCACCCGATTTTAATGTACAGCGGAGCAACACTCCTCCGCTCTCTCCATCTTAATTCCCTCCTTCTCTTCGTGTACCGGTAAGTACGGGCTAGCCTCTTGAAAGGCGACTCAGAAGCGTGTTCAACTGTTACTAAGTTGAAGCCTGCACGACTGAGAACAAAGCAATCCGTAATACATGCCGACCTTCCTCCTACCCGGGGCCTTTAGTAGTGTCTCTCCCGCCCATTCCGCCTGTCTTCTGGATGCGTTTTCCAACGTTATTCCTAACCTGGGGTCTTTCATAGCTCTCTATTCTCCCCGCACCGCTTATTGTATTGTTGAAGTGAATTTAATTTGTGTATGCAAGTGCATAAAATTTACTAGTGAATGCGCGCGAGTTTTTTGTTTTTCTATATATCATGTACTTTTATTATAAATTGTTGGAAATGTACATGTTTTTTTTGGAAATTGAGATGGAAACAAAACACTGGAAACGCACCAAATATGTAACACAATTTTTCAATACAAGTACGTGTGTGTTGAAGTGGATGCAGGGTTTTCGGGTTTCACCTGCGCTTTTGGGTGTGTGCGTGGTTTCCATATGTGGTTTTAAACTCTTAATTATATTGCTATACAATCAATTTTTACATGAATATAAATATGATTTCAACTTTGGGTTCCCCCCCCCCCCCCCCTTCCCCCTATTTCACCTTGAAATTATTGCATTATGAATGGACGCAATCTAATTTACATGAATGTACAGAAATGTCCAACTTTGATAATTTACTTTCCTCACTTTGTACATACAGTTTATGAATATATTTTATTGTATGGTGTATAATGAACATGTTTTGGAATTTCAAAACGGATATGCGTTAGGGAACATGATTACCAACTACCCCTTGTATCCTTATCGAAGTACCGGTGTGCCTAGCCGCTTTTATGACTGCCCATGGCTGTGTGCTCAACTTGTTAATTGAAACTTGCCAAGCAGTAAAGCGTAACGCAGCACACAATGGGCCACTACACCTTCAACCCGGGGGCTCTCAATATCTCGCCCAGACAAAAATTTCCAGTGTCCCTTGCACTGTCAGCCAAGCTGTCCACTAAAGTTATTTCAAATGAAATCACCATTAGCCACCTGGTACGACATGCCGAGGGGAAGCAGACCATATTTTCTTCTATGTATTTCTCAGTGACCTCCCAAGTACGATAATACATTTACAACATACAACATTTGAAGTTTTATTGCAGAATGAATAAAGATCAGTTAAAAATTTGAAGAGAAAAATGATGGGAAAAGAGACTTGAAACATGTAAACAAATTTAATAAGCCTAGTGTATTTTGTGTTTTCGCCTAGGGAAACAAAGAAATGTTTCAAACATCTATTTGTATGACACATGTACCAACAATGTCCATTCAATCTCCCCCATTTTTGTTTTCCTTTTCTTTTTCCTCACTTTTTTGGTAATATACGAGGTACATGCCCAACAGTGTCAAAAAAAGGGAAAATCTGTGCTTATCACTAAGGTATTACTAAATCTAAATTGTGATTTGACCTGATTCGTGTATGTATGTGTACAAAAGAAAGGGGTGAATGCACGTGAGTCATTACATAAATTGTATTTTTTTTATACTCCTTGTTGTAAAATGCAAAGTTTTTGTAAAATGAAATTGAAAAGCAAATAAACTTCACTTAAAAAAAAAAAAAAATTACTTAAGATTTCCGTGGAGAGGAGCAATATAATCAATCTATAAACTATTTTTCAAGCCCTACTTTATAGGGCATACATTGCAATGAAAGAATGGTACCATTATGTATAGTTATGTACGTTAACATTAGTGTATTTACCAGTAATCTCTGCACGATCGCTTCTCGGCCTTTTGATATGTCAAATAAAATATAATCTCCCTGTTAAACAACAAAAAAAAGTAGGCCAAACTCCCTTTTGGCTAAGATCAAAGTGTCATACTTTTAGGGATCATTTCTAGAGTATGCCGGGTCTTAGCCAGGGCCGGGATCACACACCTTAACACATTAAACCTAATAAAGTCTTATAGACTTCATTTTGAACCCCAGAAGGGGCATTAAAAAAAAAAAAAAAAAAGTAGGCCAAACTGGTGAAAGACTCGCCCCAGATACATACAGATTAACCAAATAAACCATCTAGTGAAAATTAAAAACATACTAACTAAGAAAATAGCATATTTTGGCTTTTTTTTAAAAACCATGTTGAACTATAACTACAAAAGGAAAAATACAGACTAGAGATAATATAGTATAAAATAAATACAAACAAAAACATATTACAATAAAGGAAACACGTCCTGATATAACCAACAACTCCATGTACATGGTAGATGGTTGAAAGGGGCGTGCTACAAAGAAAAGTAGCAAACACTTTAATTTAAAAAAAAAGGGGGGGGGGGGCAGACAACCAAACGATTTCGATCTACCGTTAGTTGCCAGTGGATATTTTACACATTTTACTCAATAAAGTCAATAGACCTCACTTTGAGCCTCAGAAGGTGTATATTTAAAAAAAAAAAAAAAGAAACTTTTTTTGACGGCGTAACTGCATTACATAAATTTTTATATAAATAAGAATGTATCTGTCACGAAATAAAATAATACCGTAGTGAAAAAAAAGTGGATAATTGACTAGATAACTGAAACAGACTGCAATATCTTTTGTAAAAGAAGATGGTCTTTTTCAGTTTTCACTGCGACTCATGCGAGTTAAAAAAAGTGCGCCTCATGAGAGCATTTGAAAAAATGCGCCTCATGCGAGCATTAAAAAAACAAAATTGACTAGATTTCGCTTATCGGTTTTTTGGCTAAGATCAAAGTGTCTTAGCCAGGGCCGAGATCAAACATATTTTACACAATAAAGTCAATAGACCTCTCTTTGCGCCCCAAAAGGGGTAAACAAAAAATTGGTCGATTTCTATGCGACTGAGACGAGAAAATAAAAACAGAAATTATTTTCAAACTAGAGAAATTTCGGACTAGACCTCCACCGCCAGAATTTAAAATCTCGGTGTCTATGGGATCAAAGGTATTTTTTTCCGAATTCCCAAGTAAAACTCTCTAGCCGGCTACTAAAAAATATTCGTGAACTGCATGAGATATAAAGCGATCTTTTCTTTGAATGTTCATCAGCCGTCCCATTATCCCCCAAATACCGACCTCGCGGCTTATATATATATATATATATATATATATATAGTTATGTAAAAACATTACACTAGATAATATATTTTTCAAACCTGACATATAAACGTATGTTACTGTCATCTAAAAGCATTAGACTAGATAATATATTTTAATACCTGACTTATAAACGTATGTCACTGTCATGTAAAAACTTTGGACTAGATAATACAGTTTTAAAACCTGACATATAAACTATGTGTCATGTGAATACATTGTCATATGTTCGCTTTTAGACTACTAATTGTGCAGTATCATTTGACACACACAATCACTGCTATGTTAATGCATTCTACGACAATGAATGTCCCTGTTTTTTTTTTGTTGGTTTACCCATCTCATGAGAATGGGGCCCGATAAATTACCACTGTAGAACGTCTGATTTCCGAGCAAGGAGAAGACCAAGAGACAGGTGGACAGACAACGTCACAGACACCCTACAACAACACGCACTCACAGCATCCAAGGTGACACATTTGGCTTAAGAAAGCAAACTTTAGCTACACATTACACTTCACAGCAATAAGAGGAAGTAATACAAAAGTATGTAAGTAAAGTAACAGGGATTATAGTCCCATGTAAACATCATCTCTGTCGCCTCTTACGACATATCTAGAACAGGCATCGTCGTACAAGGCAACAAATATGAGATTGTGCATGTTGCTGGCAGTCTCATCTTGTAAAACACATTGCCTCAGAAAGCACATGTGACTGACTGTTTAGTACAAGCTTCCTGCAAGGGGACCAGCAGAAGTGGTGGCTCCACACTCCACAGGGAGCGAACGGGAAATGTATGATGATGAACGTTGATGTTGGACTGAGCTATACTTCTAATGTACGAGGGAAGGTCAAAAAGTAATTCCTCCTATTTTTTATGTTTGTTAATACTGCATCGGTGTGCAATTTGTAAATTGAGCAGGATTCCTCAAACACTCTTCTGCATGGTATAGCATTACCAACCTGTTTCAGTAACAGGTGGCACCACTGTAACAGTTTAAAAATGGCTGCCAGAGACGTTCGGTTAAAACAACGTTATGTCATAGAATGTTGACAGACAGACATAAAGAAACAAGGAAAACCATAGTCATCAACCTCCTGCACCGTTACGAAACTGAAGGAAAAGAGTTTTTATCGAATATTGTGACAGGTGATGAGACTTGGGTTCATTTTTTTTTAACCAGAATCCAAGAGGCAGTCAATGGAATGGCATCACACAACATCGCCGACAAGAAAGAAGTTCAAAAGTTCACCATCTGTAGGGAAAGTTATGGCCTCCGTGTTTTGGGATGAGAAGGGTGTGATTCTTCTCGACTTCTTGGAACAGGGAAACACAGTGAATGCAGACCGTTACATTGAAACTTTGAAGAAGCTTAGAGGTAGTCTTCGGCGACTTTACCCATTAAAAGATCAGAGAACTGCACTACTGTTGCACGATAATGCCACGCCACACACCGCTAAACGCACCATTGATGCGATTGCAGAATTTGGCTGGACATTATTACCACATCACCCATACAGTCCCGATCTTGCACCTTCTGACTTCCATCTGTTTGGACCACTGAAAGAAGATCTTCGCGGACATCACTTTGAGGACACCAAGACCCTTAAACGCGCCGTACGCCAGTGGTTTAGGAAAACGGACACACATTTTTACCGTGCGGGGATACATGCCCTTGTGAGAAGATGGAAAAAAACTGTAACAAATAACGGAGACTACATTGAGAAATAAATTTTTGAAGTTGAGACTTGGGGCTACATTTCAATGTGAATTTTATCTGTTTTCTTGCCTATTAAATGAAATTAAAAATTACGAGGCATTACTTTTTGACCGTCCCTCGTACTTAGGTAACGACTCCTAGTTTTCATTCTCCACCTGTACCAAATAATATTACTTAATAGGCCGCCAAGAAGAAACCCAACAACCATGCCAATACTTGCTTCGAGAAAATTAAAGCCTGCATTCTGCTTCGTAATCTTGTCTTTCCCTTCCAAGTCTATGCACATTTGAGCGAGATGCTTCATATTAACATCCTTACAGTCATTACAGATAGTCAGAAAATTGTTAATTTTTTCCAGTTTCAAAGTTTCAGTTGAGCAGGGCTTGCAGATAGCTGATCCATGTTCTGTGTCAACAGAGAGATACTGTCCAGGCATGCAGACTTTAACTGGCGACGCTGTTGTAGCTAGGCTTAATTCTAGATTAGAAGATAAGAAAAGAATATATTTATAATGCTATGTTTCATTTTCAAAATGACAATAAATTAAACTAGTCATGTGAGCAAATGTTACAGAAATGTGAACTGTCAGTGTGATTACTAAATACTTACTTACTTACTGAGTTGTTCATCTTCTACCGCGAGGTGTAGAGGTTTGGAAGAGAAAGCGCCATACTATCCTATCGGCTGTCTTCCGCCTGGCCTGGTTCCATTCTAGTCCTCGGTCCTTCAGAGATTGTCTAATGTAGTCCTCCCAGTGGACTCTAAGCCATACTGGAGGTCTGGAGCACTGGCTCTTAACCTCCCATACCTGCCGTGGCAGCCGATATTCTCACATTCTGCAGACAAGGCCAGACCATCTTAGTTGGGACTGTTCTACTTGGGTCTGCAGGGGTTGAGTTTTTAGGCCTTGACGTATCGTCTGGTTGCGGAACCTGTCTCTTCTTGTTATTTCAGCCACATTTCTTAAGAAGAGACATGATCACCAAATACCAGCTAGAATTTAAACCATGCCTTCATACATTAAAATACCTTAACTATGTAATTACGTGTTGTACAAAGAGACTAATGTGAAGCTGACAACGTCATTGACGAATAAAATTAAAACTGGCTGATTAAACTTGCTGCCCAGAATTATGGTGCAAAAACAAAATAATAACAATAACTGAACTTATTATAACTTGAGGCGCCGACTTTGGGAGCAAATGATAGAAATGATAACTGATAACTTTGAGGTTCTGAGTTATAAAACAAGTTACAGTTTTAGTTATACTTTACGTGGTGAGTCATAGAACGAATAACTGTAACAATAACTGACTAAGCCTGAGATCTTAAACCATGGAACTAATAACAGTAACAATAACTGACTAAGCCTGAGACCTTGAACCATGGAACTAATAACAGTAACAATAACTGACTAAGCCTGAGATCTTGAACCATGGAACGAATAACAGTAACAATAACTGACTAATCCTGAGATATTGAACCACAGAACGAATAACAGTAACAATAACTGACTAAACCTGAGATCTTGAACCATAGAACGAATAACAGTAACAATAACTGACTAAGCCTGAGATCTTGTACCATAGAACGAATAACAGTAACAATAACTGACTAAGCCTGAGATCTTGTACCATAGAACGAATAACAGTTACAATAACTGACTAAGCCTGAGATCTTGAACCATGGAACGAATAACAGTGGCAATAACTGACTAAGCCTGAGATCTTGAGCCATGGACTGAATAACAGTAACAATAACTGACTAAGCATGAGATCTTGAACCATAGAACGAATAACAGTAACAATAACTGACTAAGCCTGAGATCATGAACCATAGAACGAATAACAGTTACAATAACTGACTAAGCCTGAGATCTTGAACCATGGAACGAATAACAGTAACAATAACTGACTAAGCCTGAGATCTTGAACCATGGAACGAATAACAGTAACAATAACTGACTAAGCCTGAGATCTTGAAACATAGAACGAATAACAGTAACAATAACTGACTAAGCCTGAGACCTTGAACCATGGAACTAATAACAGTAACAATAACTGACTAAGCCTGAGATCTTGAACCATGGAACGAATAACAGTAACAATAACTGACTAAGCCTGAGATCTTGAACCATGGAACGAATAACAGTAACAATAACTGACTAAGCCTGAGATATTGAACCATAGAACGAATAACAGTAACAATAACTGACTAAACCTGAGATCTTGAACCATGGAACGAATAACAGTAACAATAACTGACTAAGCCTGAGATCTTGAACCATGGAACGAATAACAGTAAGAAATTTAAACCTTTCTATCCTTTGCCATCAGCTCAATGTCTTTCCATGTCCTCTTCACTTCTTTCCTGTTCGTCTGATTTTTTTTTCTCACAAATATTTATATATGTGTTGTTTATTAGCTGTGAAATTTATACTCAATTCTAGCATTATTTACAACACGTCATCGAACTGAGCACAGTTATAATTAGTTGCAATAATTGGTAGGGAGGGAATCCAGTCAACAGTATTTGTGAGGCAATTTGTCCACCTCTCCGTATAGATCCCGGAGTTCTTTGAAGAGACAAAGCAAGAATATGATTACTGCATCCTGTGGCATGTCGTACAAGGCGACTAATATCAGGTTGTGCATGGGGCTGGCAATCTCATCATATACAACCAAATTTCCACAGAAACCACTGCTGCATATGACTGCTTGGTGTACGGTTTTTGCAAGGTGACCAGCTACAATGGGGGATTCATGATTCGTAAGGAGCGCAAAGGAAAATGCCAATGAGTATGCCTACATCCTATTAAACAGAGCAAAATATAACAACAAATATTGCTTTATATTACAATTATAAGAACTTGAAACGAATATTTAATGAGCAAATTGAAATCAATCTTATTGCAAGATGTTACAGGGATTTGAATTCGCACTTCGCTCTGTGACACTGCTTTGCCAACATACAATAAGTCAGTTTAGTGCAAAGACTGTGAAAGGTGTTCAAGCAATTAAAATAATATACATTATAGAAGGCGCAGGAACAATATTACATACGGTTAACAACTACTTTTGAATAGTGCAAGAGCGGTAGTGTGAGAAAAATATGACACGCCCATTGAGGTATATTGGGAATATGGTGTTAGGCTCACATTTTCTTGACCATCAGCACACTACGGGTGATGTGGTCAGCATCACGCCGACCGCCTTAACCTTCCCAGAAGTTGCTCTGGTACCAAATTTATGAGGCTGGGTCGACTCCGGGGCGGTTTGAAAAACTCCACCTCAACAGGGGATAGAACCGAGCTAGGAAGCCAGTGCACTACAAGCGCTACCACGGCTCCAAATGACTCTTATAAGTGCTGTTTTTTTTTACTCGTATCAGAAAAAAAGCTTCCAACTGGATAACACGGATAGAGCTCTTTTTTCTCGTTGCACAGTTTACAGGCTCCGGGATCGAAACCTGGCAGTTTCAAGCTGCAGTTTTTCCAGCTGTAAATGGATATCTGGCGCTGATCTAGACTTAGGGAATGTCGTGAAACATTCTAAATCCACATATATAAATTAAAAGGTAAATGTAAAGCCTAACACATAAATTCAATAAAAGGGAAAGAAGAATGGTAAAGAACAGTGCTGTCACAAGGACTGTACTCGAGATCCCCCTTTTTCTGCTTCGTCTGCATATTCTCACGCTTACACGTTTACTAGTAAAGCCTACTGCATCAATACACGCGTTTCAACAAAACAATAAAACGTGTACTGTATTTCTTAGAAAACCTTGAGATACGCAAGCTGCTTAATGACCTAGATTAATACTAGCATTAATTTCATTTTATACACTGCGTAATGAAAGGACAGATGGACTTAGAATTGAAAGAGAGAGGGCTGAACGGAGGAACGCCGGCAACACTAACACGCGTCTCGCGATATAAAATTAATGCCACCCCCAAGCGCAAGGCCTGAAGCACTAACTTTTTTTCAAATAGACAGTGATAAAAAACACTACCAATACGAGGGTTAGGTTTAAAAACCTGTTTAATGCTTATTGGTAAACATGACATTATACTGTTTTATGTCTGAAAGCCTGACAGTACCCAGACACCACATCGTATCGAAGTGAACGGGAGGTAGAAGAAAATGCATATTTTGAACGCAGCCACTTAGCTCCATTAAATTTATATATTTGGGTTCCTTAGGACTTGCTGACAAAGAATATAATTAAGTGTTACGCAAATAGTCTAGGAATTATCAAATTATAGCCAAAAGAAAATAGTGAGGATGTCTGACAGCACCAAATCCTAATCGCACAGTGGCATGTTTTGAAACCACCATTTTACGGGAAATAGGCCACCATGTTAAATCCGATTTGATTGGCGGGAATGATATGTAAGGCTAAACACGATTAGTCGGACTGCAAATACTATTTTTGGTTGTTAGGGAAAACGTAGGAAGGGTAAATTTTTTCAAAAGCTTTGTAAACATGGCCCTATTGGCTAGACCAGTTGATACAGTCAATTAGGAGCGTCTGTTCAGTGCCACATTTTAAAATAAACTTACTAAGAAACAGTGCGTTGAGATCCAGCTCATATTTTTCTAAATAAAAGCCTGGGACAGAGGCAGATCGGAATTTGTGCCATAATTCATCGCCAGTCAACGTATTTGTTTATTATTTCCATGAATTGTGGTAAGATTGACATATTTGATATCTTTTTGATGAAATTTGAATGTGAATTAATAATTTATGTCTGTATATGTGTGTGGTTCAGTAGCAAACATGAGGCAAAGCCTAGATATTGCTCCAACCTGAACAAAACTTGTCGGAGAGAAGTATAAATGCATGGGATCACCAAATAGTACACTGACACCTATCTTATTGACTAGAAGGAAATAATGCTAGAATTGCAGAGGAGTAGTAACCATTAGGGAGAAGAATACTGGTGTAAATTGTTTCAGATGAAGCTAGCAGTTGGCCTACCGCTCTGAACTCAGTGTTTGTTATGTATTGTGTTCAGTGTGGAAACAGATTATAAATTAGTTCTGAAGTAGGAAGTACAACCTTCTTGTTTCAGGGACTGTGGTCCTAACTTATTAAAGCAGCACCTGGTATGAGTTTTGCTGAATCCAAAGGCTGATAGCATACACCTTGGTCCAGATAGCGACCAGTGAGAGGTCTCAAGAACACAGTGAAGCAAGCGAGCAGAGGAGACTGTTTCCTGCCGCCATCACAGAAGATAAGATTCTGTGGCCAGAGCAGCTCAGTCCTGTGTGCCCCCTAAAAAATTGACAGTATATTAATTAAAGAGGGACAATAAATTGTTTCAATTGACAGGAACTGTGAACTTTTCCCAATACGATTTCCACCATAAGTAAACACTTGAAGTCATGATGACAAACCACAACCTAGCTTGAAAAGCCAGTATTACTTCATAGTACTACTTCACAAATTACACACATAGAATAATAATAATAAAATATGTCAATACAAAGATCATATCTATAATTTGTGTACATACAACTTGTAATTACATTTGATTGTGATTCCTGGTTCACTGTGTAGTTGAATCAGGATATCTATTATTGAAAGGAATTAATACATAGGTAAAATACATCCAAGGATAACATATAAGGATAAAAAAACATAATGCGTAGGCTGCTGATGTACATGATCGCCTAGACCGCGGGTCATCACCCTCCATAAAAATTGACTTGCTAGACAGGAGGGGAACGGAGGATCAAAAAGGAAAAAATATGACTGGAAAGATTGCGTGAGACTAGAAAGGCTAAGGAGACGCAATTGGGGGGGGGGGGGGGAAACGGAGAAAAGTCACGTTTCCCAAGTTGACATAAAAAGTAAGCAACTCGACAGAAGGGACCATAGATATGTTACGCCACAGTCATTTATTGGACGCTTTTGCGATACCAAGCCCTTGATTTGAATTCAGCGGCTAAACGCAGATGTTAGGAATATTACAAAAATTAAAAAGTACTTTTTTCTTAATATTAATGTTAGGAATATAAAAATTAGTTGGCCGGATGGCCTATTCTGAGCAGTGAACTAATATGTTCTTAATTTTACAGACGGATAGATAATATTGAAGATAATGACAAAAGACAGTGTAGTTTACATCATCGACAGACTGTATTGAATCTAAAAGTGTCGCTATTTTGCACAAAAAAAACACGACCTCGAGACGCAGGTGTTCAAATCTACTTGATATGGAGGAGAGGGGATATTGTGGTGGCTGTGTCTAAAAATAACTTTTAACGACAAAATTTTGGAGGGGAGAGAAAGGTTGGTTCAAAAATCAAGTACATTTTGTAGAAACACAAGTAGAGACGGACAGACTAACAGATAACATCCATACTTGACTGAAGCATGACTGAAATGACTTTAGTGTAGGAAATTTGAAATTCAAATAAACCTAGGCAGTGATTGGCCACAGACAAGCATATTGTCGGCGCTTAGACGCGGATTTGGGGTCATTTCTCAATAGTTGTTCAGTGATAGACACAGATTTTAAAGTGTGGTGATTTCCATATGAAAGAAAGTGTAAGAAGTTTAGGGACGCCATACTATAGCCAGCAGCTCAGCTGAGTTTTGCTAGCAATTCTGTGTTATTTATTCATAATCTGGTAAGATTGAAATTATTTCCTTATATATTTTGAATATTGTTTCATGTTCGAGTGATTTGATACTGCCATATCGAAATCTAGCCTTACAAACAAGTAGGGATTTGCTCTAGACCCCCCGCCCAAGTCAGGGTCTAGGGACCAACAATGTACATAAACTCCAGCAAGGGTTAGGCAAGACAGATCAAGTGTTGAGAATAATGAAACATATTACCTATCCTCTTTTAGGGCAGACAACTAATAAATATTTTTCAGAATCTATAGTCTGGGAGGATCTATCTGATGTAAAACCACCATGGTAAATGTGCTGTTTGGTCAGAGAGATCTGACCTGTCTGTATGATGTGGTTGTTGTGTCAGTGTTGTGTCCAGACGTGGGTAGAGAATAGATTTTGACACATGGCCCATACTTTGATTGCAGAGCTGTGAGTTTCTGTTGTCAACCAAGCAGTGTCTATTCAGTTGGTGACTTTACTCGAGTGTATCTGTGCAGTACTTGTGACAGAGACCACCATTATTGCCCGCCAGCACGGAGAGGTGGGACCACAAGATTTCAGCACCAGAGCTACAACTACAAGATGAGTGAGCCTCTGGTCTGCTGGACATTCACCAACACCGTTTAGTTACTAATACCCCATAAAAATTCCCACCATTTTCTGGACACTGTGTAGTCAATATAGACAGGTGTGATGAGGCCACCCCAACAGCACAAACATTAACTATCCTCCCAAGTAGATGACTACTAGAACATTTTAATAAAAACTAACTAGTATAGTACATATATATGTACACTATTGCATTTATGATATAATATTCCATGCATTTCTTTTCATAATCTCTAAATCCTTTTAAGTTCTGGTCAACCTAAAAAATTGACACAGAACAAAATAAATGTAATATAATTCTATCAAAAAATTTTACACTATTGAGTTAGTTCAGTGTGTTGTAATATTTGTTAAATATTATTAGTTTTGTTAAATATCTGTGGGTATATCTATAACCTATTACACCACACTACATATCATAACCCTAGACACTTTACGTAGCCACATTCATAAAAAAAAAAAAATTAAGTGTGAGGTCGTAGTGGTAGCAAGAAAGGCCTTCTGACAATTCTCAACTACATTTTATCTCAGGAGCCTTCACAGCTGGCCTCATACATTACATTTAGTAATATCACCATCATACAATACCATCAAACACCACTACATATATTGGGGTCTTGTCCAGGGGATAATTAGCCCAACAGTAATATTAGGATCTCCTGGTGGGAGAAATAAAAGTAGGGAAATAAATTGTAAAATTCCCTTTAACATTAAAAGTGTCCCTGCAGATAAAAGTTGGTGAATCTTCACAGCCAGTAATAATTAATTAGTTAACTGGTTAGTTAGAATTAGTTAGACTATAGTCATAAGAAGTACTTAGTGTATTTACGGGTTAGAGATTTAGCTTGTATATTATTATATTGTCTAAAAAGTATGGCGGAGCTGGCAAAATTTAGATCAGCTGCTGTGCTCACCGCGAAGGAGATGGGAATGGATGGTCAAATTTTAATTCAATACGTAACGGCTGAATGTGATAAATATATTGAACGGGAAGAAAGGAGGTTAGCTGAAGAGAAGAGGTTAGAGGCTGATAGAGAAATTAAGAGGCTGCAGATTGAGGCAGAAGAAAAACGACAGCAAAGGGAGGCAGAAGAAAAAAGATTGACTGCCGAAAGGGAGGCAGAAGAAAAAAGGTTGACTGCCGAAAGGGAGGCAGAAGATAGAAGGTTGCAAAGGGAGCACGAATTACGACTAAGGGAGCTGGAATTACAAGGCCAGGCTCCTGAAAATGGTGCCAGCCCTTTTGCCTCAGATGCTACGCCAAGTCTGGGAGCCTCAAACTCAGCTATGGGGTTTCATTTAGACCATTTTGTTGAAAAAGACGATGACATAGAGGGGTACCTAGGACGTTTTGAGTTATTAGCTACTACATATGGGTTAGAGAGAGAGGTGGAGCTTAAAGCTATCACAGGGATTGAGAGGTACTTCTTATGAAGTATTTGCCAAAATGAACAGGGAAGACCAAGACAATTATGACATGTTAAAGCAGGCTTTGTTATTAAGGTACGAGAAGAATGGTGAATTTTATCGTAAGAAATTTAGAAATGCCAAACTGTTGTCTGGGGAGACATACCACCAATTCTCTGCTAGACTAGAAACCTATTTGGAGAAATGGACGGCTCTGGGGAAGACCCAAGATCTTAAAGAAATGATCATGATTGAGCAATTGAGAGAGTCCATGGCTCCAGACATGAGAAAATTTCTCATGGAACAAGGTGCAGAGAAGTTGGGGGAAATTTTAAATGTTGCTGAGAGGTATCAGGCAGCCCAGGCAGAGGTAAGTGGTGCTAAGAAGAAGCACATAGACAATTTTAAAGCTCCACAGCAATTTAATAAATTTGATAATAGAGAGCAGGGAAATAAAGGTAGGACAAACTTTGAGCGGCCAAGAAATGACTATCGCGACAGAAACTCACAGTTCAATGACCAAAAGTTCAATGAAAGAAAACCGTTGAACCAAGGAAAAAGATGGTGTAAATGGTGCAAGAAGGATAACCATAACACCGAATTTTGTAGAAGGATACCTTCAAACATTGCTGCAATGAAGTCGGGGACGCAAAGATTAAAGGTTAATCCTAATGGACAACAGGAACCTTATCACCCCCCAGTTTGTGAGGATGTTATTTGTAATGGGGTCACCATAAGGTGCCTTTATGATACAGGTTTGGATTATGATTCAGTTGTGAAGTCTAGCCTAGTGGACCCAAGTCAGTATACCACAGAAACAGTGGAAATACAAGGGGCGACTAAGGACATACCACTCATGACACTTCCCATCGCAAGGATAACGGTGAAAACTCGCTATGTGGAAGGAGAAATCAGAGCAGCAGTGATAGATGAACCAATCTACCCTCTGATATTGGGGTGTAGATACGTCTTCTTGGGGAATCCCGAGAAACCTGTGATCATGGCGACAGTGCAGACCAGGTCACAGAAGAAGGAGGAAGAAGGTGAACCTATAAATGCTCATCCAGAGGAGATGAGGAAGGCGCAGGCTGAGGATAGGACACTCAAGCCCTTTTTTAAAAAATTGCCCAAATGCCACACACCTCCGAGCAAGGGGGAATATTTCATGAAGAACAAACTCTTATACAGGAAGACAGGAACTAGATCCACTGGTCACGGACAGTTAGTTCTTCCCAAGATATATAGGGCAAACTTAATAAGGAGCTTACATGTTGGAAAAGATGGTGACCATGAGAAAGTCGGTACCATCTGCCAAAAGATTGCTCGAAAATACTATTGGCCCGACGTAAATGTCGATGTTGAAAACTTTGTAGAAGCATGTGGCGTATTTCATGAGGGAACACCCACAAAGGGAAAATATATGCAGGACCTAGAAACGCCACGGGGCAACTTTAGGCCTGAAAGGAAAACTAATTATACTCAGGTAGACAAAGTGGAATGGGAGCCCCCTTTTCACACCCAGTCTTCACTTGAATGGATTAACATGGCCACTATGCGACAAGTACAAAGAAGAAATTTAACCCAGAATAATCTGACAATCCCTCGGTCAGGATTATATAAGCTGGAAGAACAGAAAAGAGAGCGAAGATCTCTCATAAGCAATCTAAAGTGGGGAGATAAACCCAAGAAAAAAATTGGTAGTGGTCGATTTGTGAGTGATGATTCTAGGAAGAAAAGTCCTCATTATAAAGCTTCTAATGGACGGGACCCGACGGGTTCCAGGAAAAATACGTATGATAAATTAAAGATCCAGATGTAACTTTATTAAGGACCTGGACAGATGAGAAGGCGGAAGAGACTGTTACCTCATCTTATCAATATGTGAACGAACTGACCACTCGTTTGAAAGCTGGATGGAAACTGGCAAATGATAATTTGAAACAAGCCAGGAAGAAACATGCAGCATATTTTAATAGGAAGGCAAAGGACAGGGAACTGGCAGTCGGAGAGAAGGTGCTGCTTCTACTACCGGGAAGCCAGAATAAATTACAAATTGGTTGGCAAGGTCCATATACGGTTCTAGAGAAGGTGTCTAGAACAAACTATAAAATTGACAAAAAGGGGAAGGAAAAGTTTATCATGTAAACCTGTTAAAGAAGTATCTGGACAGACCACTCCAGGAAAGCACCCCCTTATTGACCTTGGCTATTGCAACCCAGATGCAAAAAAGAACCACTCACCTCACATGAATACCCATTACATCCTTGTGAAACAGCAGCACAGGTAAAAGTCAGTAAGCACCTGACTAAAAACCAGAGGGAGAGAGTTCAAAAGGTTCTGGAGGAACATACAGATGTATTAACAGATAAACCAGGCCATACAAATTTGCTACAGTATGACATGAAACTGGTAGACTCAAACCCAATCTGTATGAGAGCCTATTCTATTCCGTTCGCGAAGGAGAAGGCATTGAAGGAAGAAATAGAGTATTTGTTGAAGGAGGGGATTATTTCGCACAGTGAATCATCTTTTAGTTCTAGTGTCGTTTTGTTGAGAAAACCGTCTGGGGAACACAGATTGTGCATAGATTACAGGAAACTGAATGCTGTCACAGAAGGACAAGTGGATCCATTACCAGACACAAAACAGTTATTTGCCAGACTGAACAAGGCAAAATACTTTTCAAAGGTGGATCTTAGTAAAGGCTATTACCAGATCCCAGTGAAGCCTGAAGTGAGACCTTATTTGGCTTTTAGCACTTCGGATGGACATTATGAATTCAATATGCTACCATTCGGACTGAAAAATGCTCCGAGTGTGTTTTCAAGGATGATGCGCAAATTGTTGGATCCCCTGAATAACCCATGTATCACAAATTTCATGGATGATATTCTCGTCGCCACAGAGACATTTGAAGAACACATTGAAGCTCTGGAGATGTTGTTTGATAGACTTCGGGAGGCGAACTTAACTGCTAGGCCAACAAAATGTTGTATTGGATGCAAAGAGTTGGAATTCTTGGGACACACTGTATATCAGGGTAATATGACCCCTGATCCTAAGAACTTGGGAAAACTGCAGAGAGCACCTAGGCCACAAACAAAAAAGGACGTGCGATCATTCGTGTCGTTATGCGGATTTTATCAGAAATACATCAAAAATTTTAACGCTATTTGTGCTCCTCTGACTGATCTGACTCGCAAGGGACTTCCAGATAAAATTATTTGGACTGCACAATGTGAACTAGCGTTCCAAGAGTTAAAGGAAAAAACTCACTAGCAAGCCTATTCTCAAACTGCCTGATTTGACACAGGACTTTGTCTTAAGAACCGATGCAAGTAATGTAGGACTCGGAGGGGCTTTGTTGCAAAGATCATCTTCACCTGATGGGGAACTTAAACCAGTCGCTTATGCAAGCCGCAAATTGAATAAGGCGGAACAAGGATACTCCACAAGCGAAAAAGAATGTTTAGCATTAATCTGGGCAATAAAGAAGTTTCAAATCTATCTGTATGGTAGGACTTTTGTGGTGGAGACGGACCATCAGCCTCTCGTGTTCTTGTCTCAGGCTAAGCATGAAAACGCAAGATTGCTGAGGTGGTCTTTGTTGCTTCAACCTTATCAGTTTAGTATCCAATATATCCCAGGCAAATTGAATGTCGGTGCAGATTTCCTCAGTCGGCACCCCTGTGATCAAAATTAGAGTAGTGGCAGACGTGAGGAGTAATTTTACCTATGTGTATCGCTGGTTTTGGAACTTGCCATAGGCATGTTTTCAAGTGGGGAGATGTGTAGTGAAATTGACAGAGATACAACGGTAAAATACCTCCAAGGATAACATATAAGGAAAAAAAAACATAATGCGTAGGCTGCTGATGTACATGATCGCCTAGACCGCGGGTCATCACCCTCCATAAAAATTGACTTGCTAGACAGGAGGGGAACGGAGGATCAAAAAGAAAAAAATATGACTGGAAAGATTGCGTGAGACTAGAAAGGCTAAGGAGACGCAATTGGGGGGGGGGGGGGGAAACGGAGAAAAGTCACGTTTCCCAAGTTGACATAAAAAGTAAGCAACTCGACAGAAGGGACCATAGATATGTTACGCCACAGTCATTTATTGGACGCTTTTGCGATACCAAGCCCTTGATTTGAATTCAGCGGCTAAACGCAGATGTTAGGAATATTACAAAAATTAAAAAGTACTTTTTTCTTAATATTAATGTTAGGAATATAAAAATTAGTTGGCCGGATGGCCTATTCTGAGCAGTGAACTAATATGTTCTTAATTTTACAGACGGATAGATAATATTGAAGATAATGACAAAAGACAGTGTAGTTTACATCATCGACAGACTGTATTGAATCTAAAAGTGTCGCTATTTTGCACAAAAAAACACGACCTCGAGACGCAGGTGTTCAAATCTACTTGGTATGGAGGAGAGGGGATATTGTGGTGGCTGTGTCTAAAAATAACTTTTAACGACAAAAATTTTGGAGGGGAGAGAAAGGTTGGTTCAAAAATCAAGTACATTTTGTAGAAACACAAGTAGAGACGGACAGACTAACAGATAAACATCCATACTTGACTGAAGCATGACTGAAATGACTTTAGTGTAGGAAATTTGAAATTCAAATAAACCTAGGCAGTGATTGGCCACAGACAAGCATATTGTCGGCGCTTAGACGCGGATTTGGGGTCATTTCTCAATAGTTGTTCAGTGATAGACACAGATTTTAAAGTGTGGTGATTTCCATATGAAAGAAAGTGTAAGAAGTTTAGGGACGCCATACTATAGCCAGCAGCTCAGCTGAGTTTTGCTAGCAATTCTGTGTTATTTATTCATAATCTGGTAAGATTGAAATTATTTCCTTATATATTTTGAATATTGTTTCATGTTCGAGTGATTTGATACTGCCATATCGAAATCTAGCCTTACAAACAAGTAGGGATTTGCTCTAGACCCCCCGCCCAAGTCGGGGTCTAGGGACCAACAATGTACATAAACTCCAGCAAGGGTTAGGCAAGACAGATCAAGTGTTGAGAATAATGAAACATATTACCTATCCTCTTTTAGGGCAGACAACTAATAAATATTTTTCAGAATCTATAGTCTGGGAGGATCTATCTGATGTAAACCCACCATGGTAAATGTGCTGTTTGGTCAGAGAGATCTGACCTGTCTGTATGATGTGGTTGTTGTGTCAGTGTTGTGTCCAGACGTGGGTAGAGAATAGATTTTGACACATGGCCCATACTTTGATTGCAGAGCTGTGAGTTTCTGTTGTCAACCAAGCAGTGTCTATTCAGTTGGTGACTTTACTCGAGTGTATCTGTGCAGTACTTGTGACAGAGACCACCATTATTGCCCGCCAGCACGGAGAGGTGGGACCACCAGATTTCAGCACCAGAGCTACAACTACAAGATGAGTGAGCCTCTGGTCTGCTGGACATTCACCAACACCGTTTAGTTACTAATACCCCATAAAAATTCCCACCATTTTCTGGACACTGTGTAGTCAATATAGACAGGTGTGATGAGGCCACCCCAACAGCACAAACATTAACTATCCTCCCAAGTAGATGACTACTAGAACATTTTAATAAAACTAACTAGTATAGTACATATATATGTACACTATTGCATTTATGATATAATATTCCATGCATTTCTTTTCATAATCTCTAAATCCTTTTAAGTTCTGGTCAACCTAAAAAATTGACACAGAACAAAATAAATGTAATATAATTCTATCAAAAAATTTTACACTATTGAGTTAGTTCAGTGTGTTGTAATATTTGTTAAATATTATTAGTTTTGTTAAATATCTGTGGGTATATCTATAACCTATTACACCACACTACATATCATAACCCTAGACACTTTACGTAGCCACATTCATTAAAAAAAAAAATTAAGTGTGAGGTCGTAGTGGTAGCAAGAAAGGCCTTCTGACAATTCTCAACTACATTTTATCTCAGGAGCCTTCACAGCTGGCCTCATACATTACATTTAGTAATATCACCATCATACAATACCATCAAACACCACTACACATGTGGTAGCAAGTAAGGTCATCTGTAATACACCACACTTATTAGATACAGATACCTTCACAGCTGATCTCAGTCAGTACACTAAGTCCCCTATAAATATTTATATCATCCCACTTTACCACAGGGAAGTCTAAGGCAACGAGGACGGGAACTGGTCACCTAACTTCATAAAGCTGGACCTAATGTTGGGGATGTCTCTAACACTTTACTCCCCTACGGCAGTGCCTGCTATGGAAGTGCCTATACCTTTCTATCTAAAGACAAAAATCAGAAAGGCAAATTCACATTTATAGACTTAAACTAACACTTGTCAAGACCTAAAGGTCTTGCATATTTGGACATGCGTCCTAATATGACCAAGTAGGTTAATGGGAAGCGCCTCGCCAAAACGAGGCAAAATTTTATTTAAAAACAAACAAAAAACCACACACATGTGATCATTGTTCACTCTATAACATTCAACAGTTTCGGGGGTCAGACATCTTCTGCTGATCAGAGATAAATAAGAACACCCGGAGGTCGACGCCGAGAAAACTTAAATAGGTCTACTGAAATAAATAAGTGAATAAAAAATATTAAGAGTAAAAAATATTACAGCTGGTAAAAATAAATTAAAACAGATTTTTTTAAACCGCAAATACAATTCCTTTACATCAACTAACAAAATTAAATTGATGGATGGGATTCAACAAGCTAATGGCCTAATTTCTTCTTTCTTTCCTGGTTTGTACATTCTAGCTTTCAAATGTTAGGAAGTGCCATGAATAGGATGCCCTGCTAAATTGTTGGAAATGATAAAGTCATTCCATGAAGACATGAAGGGAACAGTCCAATATGATAGGAAGCACATCACAGCCCTTTGACATACGCAACGGCGTTAAACAAGGCTGCGTTCTGGCTCCAACCTACTTCGAGATCTTCTATGCCTTACTCTTGAAACATGCATTCAGAGATGCATTTAAAGGAATATGCCTTCACACTAGGCCAGATGGCCGTCTGTTCTATTTCGAAAGGCAGAAGGCAAAAAAAAAGCAGAAGTGTCTCTATAAGAGACTTGTTATTCGCTGATGACGCTGCAGTCGTTACTCAAAGCCAACAGGAGCTTCACCTAAGCATGCAAAGACTTTGGCCTCACAATAAGTCTAAAGAAAACAAATGTGCTGAGTCGGGATGTGGGTGCTGCACCAGTTATCACTGTCGATAACAATGAGTTTTGGCAGCAGTGGCGTATTCTCTATGTGTGCTGTGCGTGCTGCGCACACCTATGCCCGAAGGAAAATAAAAATTTAATTTATTATTCTATAAAATATTTATCTTCTAATGTTCTGCTGTCGGACCGCACGCACCAGTATAACGGATTTTCCCGCATAGAATCTACGAGTATAATCTAGTTTCAATTTCCCTAGACGCTTTTTATAGTGCAGTTTTTTATTGGTTGGTAGCATCGCCCGAAGTTTCTCGGGTAATTCCGTCACAATGCGTGCGGCACCTTTCGGATTCACGTGTGAACACTGGTTTGATTGGATCGGGGTCATGGCCAGATACGCAAATACAATGCGAAAATGCGTGCGGTGGTCCTGCAGCTCTCGAGTTGTAAAAATCGGTTGGGTCCGTCCAGTGTTTTTTGTGATTAATTTTTGTTAGTTGCCGGGAATGCAGATTATTACAGTGACAGTGAGTTTCAAGTTGTAAGTTAATTAGTATTTCGGAGATAGTTGACATATACCCCTAATAACTATCGTTGCGTAATTGAATATAGTTGGTTTTTAAATTAAGAGGGGAAGAAGTTAAATAGTAGGCGTACATATTCATTTTAAGTAGCAGCACGCCTAACTCGCATTACCAGTATACGCCACTGGTTGGCAGTGATTCACCACCTCACATACCTGGGGTCTACCATCAATGACAAACTCTCTCTGGAAACAGAAATTGACAGCCGCATTGGCAAAGTTGCAGCTAACTTTGCCCGCCTCACATCGCGTGTTTGGGAAAACTCCAAACTCATAATGAAGACCAAAGCTGCGGTATATAACGCCTGCGTCACCAGCACACTTCTGTATGGCAGAGAGACGTGGACAACCTATGCTAAGGAAGAAAGAAGGCTCAATACCTTCCATTTACGGTGTCTACGCCACATCCTCGGCATTTCATGGGGAAAAAACCGACAAATGTCGAGGTGTTGTCACGTGCTGGCCTTCAAAGCATGTATACACCGCTTATACAGCGCAGACTACGCTGGCTTGGCCATGTCCGCCGCATGGAAGATGGTCGCATCCCGAAAGATATCTTCTACGGACAACTGGCAGATGGCTAAAGAACAGATGGGCGACCGCAGCTGAGATTCAAAGATATGTGTAAGAGAGACATGAGGGCACTAGACATAAATCCAGAAGCTTGCGAGGATTAAGCTGCTGATTGCATCAAGTGGCGATGCTATCTGTGGAGCCACTTCAGATTGGGTAAAAAAGAAGCTCACACAATAAGCAGAAGAGAGGAGAAAACGTCGAAAGGAACACCATGAAAATAAGCAGCTGAGGGCTGTCACCTCAGGGGCGCATTCCCATAGTCAGTTATGACTGAAGGGGCTATTATTATTAGAAGATTCAACTGCATCTTCGATCCATTGTTTTCTAGTATTCCAACTAATCAACATTAAGATATTTAGCAAATAAGATGCAGAGATATGACAGAGAGACAGACAGACAGACAGACAGACAGACAGACAGACAGACAGACAGACAGACAGACAGACAGACAGACAGACAGACAGACAGATAGACAGATAGATAGATAGATAGATAGATAGATAGATAGATAGATAGATAGATAGATAGATAGATAGATAGATAGATGGATGGATGGATGGATGGATGGATGGATGGATGGATGGATGGATGGATGGATGGATGGATGGATGGATGGATAGATAGATAGATAGATAGATAGATAGATAGATAGATAGATAGATAGATAGATAGATAGATAGATAGATAGATAGATAGATAGATAGATAGATAGATAGATAGATGGTTTGTGTGTGCAAACCTAAGCTGACAGCAATTTACGAAGCAGCAATAGCAAAAGCTCTGAAATGATGAAAACGAAAGCAAATACAAAAAGTAAACCTGTACTGCTATAGTTGACTTTGACAGTGGTTTGAGATGCACAGCAGGTGCTATTTTCAGTGTCATCAACTACCATGCAACAGTTGGCATAATTTCTTCCATCACATGCTCTTCCTTTATGCATGTCTCTCGTGCACTGTGAACACTCTCCTTTATCGGTTCGGAAATAGCCGCTCTTACATCCAAACTTCGTTGGATGGGTTCTGTTGCAAATTAGTTCAACGACTTCAAGAGATTCCTGTGAAGGGATCTCACAGTTTTTGCAAGTTATATGTGCGTGGTTGTCTTCTGACATGTATGTACCTTCTGGACAAGCCAAACATTGTTCGAATTTTACATTAAAATACTGCCCTGGTCTGCAGCGAATCGGTCTTTCCTGACACACGTAGATTCCATCTTTATTCATCTCGACATCATAATTAGGCAGACAGCAGATAGTGTCGTCATACCCTTGGCACAGTCTCGTGGGTGAGTCACATTCGTGGCATTTAACGCAGACGTCTTTTTCACGAACGTTTCTGGCTTTTCTTCTGTAGTATCCTGGCTTGCAAAGTACGACAGCATCATGAGTTCGGTTACACGTCGAGACAAGTTTCTCCAGGTCAAGGTTTTCAATGTGTGTGCAGTTGTAGCAGTGTCTGTTGGAGTGCCACTCTTCTGGCATAAAGCCAACTCCATCAATGCACCATATACAAACATCTGGACCGGAGCGAGGAGTATACAGAATTGTTCCTTTGTGACAGACTTGAAGTGCAGTCGAATGTTCACATAGAAACAAACACACAAGCAGGATAGTCGATGGTTTGTGTCTCCTGAAATAGTAATGTGGTATATGTCATCAATTTGTGATTTGGGACAAATAAAGAACACACAAAATCCATCTACAAGCTTTATCTAAAGACAAGCAAGTAGTAAGGCAAAATTGACGGGAAATAATTACGTTGTGGTCTTTCTGCGGAATGCCATGATGACGGCACAAATTCTCCCGTAATCATTTCATTCCTTTCAATTTAACTTCAGCTTTATTGCATCTGTGTAATCACACGTATCATAACTTACGGCCAGTGTGCAATGACAAGAAAACTGAAAAGGCTACGTGCTCTTTTAATGGGTGATAAATTTAGCTTTCACGGTGCTATGTGAACTTTTACCATGTTTTCCCGAAAAACTGGCGGGGATGTGTCATTGTTTGTTACAGCACGTTTGACTGAGACAGTTGGTAATATGGTGATATCACCACCAACCATCCTGCAACAACATAGAAATCAGTGACTCACAAAATTACAGGCTATGACAAGCACAATTATTGACCTTGTTACCTTGTTCGCTAGGAAGACATCGGACAATCTCTGAAGGACCGAGTACTAGACTGAAAACAGGCCGAAACTAGCACAAAAAAGCCTGAAATCATAGTATGTCGCTTGATCTGGTTAATCTGTACACCCCAAAGTAGAAAACGAACGACTAAGTAGGTACATAAATAAACTTGTTGCTCTTAGTTCCAACTATTTTATTTAAAATGTTGACCTGTTGTTTGAGATCAGGCTATTTTGATTCAGGGTTTTTCCATTTCTGCCAATTCTCGCTATAAGATTCTTCTTCAAGTATTTTTTGTTCTCCTTCTCTTAAGATGTCCATCACTATTTAATGTATAGAACTGTTTTTTTCTTCTTCTGTGGTCCTTGTTCACCGACTGCTAAAGCAGTTAGTGACCATCACGCCTAGTGGCGTCTTGTAGGGGAGCAACAAACTGTCTCCGCTTTGCTCGATCGACAATCATCCTTGATGTGGTGCCCCAGTTCAGGTTCATGCTTAGCGTCTCTGCCTCCACAGTTCTTCGTCAAGTGGCTTTTGGCCGTCCTTAAAATTGATATGTGGGTAGAAGGTTCTGATTTTTGGAATTAAATATTAGAAAGATGCTTAATGACATGCCTCGGGGAGCAGTAATAATTCTATTCTTTCATTGTCCTCATGAATCCTTAAATGCTACACTTATACTGTGTTTCATTTTTATTGTAATTTAACTACAAACTAACCGCACAGTGCTGTACATTGAAAAAAAAGATGTCAGAAAACCTACGCTGTGACTTGCCAAATTTCATCACTAATCAAACATTAGAATATCAGAATGGAAACTAAACGACAGGTGATAAATAGTATATTCTTACCAACGTTTTGTTATCAGTGCCAAACATGGTCTCTGACCAAAGCAGAAGAGAGGGCAATCATATACTGTGAGATAAGATGCTTAAGAAAAGCAATTAATTTTTTTTCAGGGGAGATAGAATGAGGAATGATGACATCGGAAACAATTGTAGCAACTTCACCCGGCATCAAGTATATAATAATAATAATAACAATAATAAATTCTTTAAACACCAAACACGGCGCATAAGGTAGAAACCAGTGCTCTCCAGGTTGTTCGTTGTGACGCCACTCCTCTTAGCTCTTGCACATTATTTAGGCCCAACGTTCTTCCTTCTCTTATTATTGTTCTTCTGAGTGTTTCTTTTGGTCTTCCTTTTTTCCTCTTACCCTCAGGAACCCAAGTGAGCGCCTGTAGTGGTATTCTGTTGTTTTGCATTCGTAGGACATGACCGATATATGACCATCGTCTTTTCCTTATATAGTCGGAGACATATTTCTGCCTAGAGTCTTCTCTTATTTGTCGATTAGTCTTGAATTCTTTCCAACTGATGTTCATGAGTTTTCTAAGACATTTGTTCTCAAGTATATAGAGACACGGAAAATCAAGTGGTTTCGCCATTTCATGTTAATGGAGCCTATCACAGAGTGAAATTACTTCCTTTTCCCTTTGTTTTCCTTCCTCAAACTTCGTCACTCATTCCGCTCTTATTTCTAGAACAATCAACAATTTTTCTCAAATCAGTAGTTCCCTCATTCTCCTAAAAAGTAAAACTCCTGCTTTATTAAGTTTTTATGACCTGACAAAGTTTCTCTGCGCTTCCTTTCCAGTTAGTTAACTTTCGACCATCGTATAGTCGACCATGAAAGCAATGTTACTGGTGCATCAGTGGTCTGACCGTCAGGAAACGGATGAAATTAATTAGGCCTGCGTGATAGAATAAATAAAACAGTCTCGGCCCCCCTTCTCCCCCGTCTACAAATTTTGATGTAGGCAGACGGGTAGCAAAACGTGGTGTTGCGGCTTTAACAGTTGGCCAACAAAAAGAATTTAGGTAGCATTCTCTTGCTAGCAGCCTACCTGTCCGGACGATATTGCTCCAAGCAGGAAATGTCCATCTAAAACAGCACTGGGTTCTGTTGAACTACCAGGAGACCTAACGGATGACCCTACCTGCGTCCTGTCCGGGGTCTATCCAGTAACTTCAAGCAGTCTTCTGGAGGGCCGACTTAATCCATCCCAGTTGGTGATGAGCTCTGAGTCAAGAAAGAGGAAGCAGCTCCCTACCACCCTCTGAAACCTTACTAAAATTTCTTGCAGTACTGGTCTTGAAGTGTTGGGACAGACTGAACCCATTATGCAACAAGAGAACATAAATCCAGCAGCAGAAGCACACTATCACTACAGCTACTTCCAGTCTAAGATGAGTAGTTTATATATCCAGAAAAACTACCACAGAAAAGCTCATACAATACACATGATGACCATTTTGTCCTGACAATTATCAGAAACAGTAGTTAACAGATCTTATAGTTTGTAAATTTTGAAGATATTCAGTTGTCAGAATCTATTGCGACACAATTGGTTTTAGGAACGCAAACTTCAGCTCCCCACTACGCTTCACGGCATGAGAAAAAGTTAAGTAGATAATTATGCTGCACATATAATTACCCATTGCACAGCAGACTGTGCAACGTGTCTATAGCAAGGGAAATAATGCAGGATAAAGATTAACTTAGAACATTTGACTAGTTTTTTCCCTTTGTTCTGTATTTCTAATCCAGAATGGTATGTTTGAACAAGTGTTTTTTTTCTGAATTTTAAATGCTGATGATATTGATCTGATAGCTGGAATAGAATCAGAACTTCAAGACCTTACCTCTAGACTGGAGAAAGTAACAAGAACGTATGGGATAGAAATTAATATAGAAAAAAGCAAGATATTGGTGAATAGCCATAAGAAACATGTTCCGACCAATATTACGTTAAATGGGCAAACGTTAGAAGAAGTTAACACCTTTAAATATCTCGGGTCCACTATATGTAGTGTTGGAAGCTCAAGTAAAGAAATCAAGACAAGACTTGAGATGGCCTCAGCTGCCATGACAAGGTTGAATGTGATCTGGAAAAGTAACATCAGTTTTCCTGTGAAGATCAAATTATACAAATCACTTGTATTATCTATTCTCTTGTATGGGTGTGAGGGCTGGACACTCACTGCAGATACGGAGCGAAGGATTCAGGCTTTCGAGCATAAATGTTATAGAAGAATTTAGCGCATTTGCTATAAAGAGCACAAAACAAATGTCTATGTTAGAGAGAAGATAAACACCTATGCAGGCCACCAAGAACCACTTTTGTCAATAGTGAAACGTCGAAAGCTTGCCTGGTTTGGGCATGTAACTCGTCATGACTCTCTTTCGAAAACGATCCTCCAGGGAACAGTCGAAGGTAAACGGAGAAGAGGAAGACAAAGAAAATCCTGGGCTGATAACATCAAAGAATGGGCAGGACACGGTTTTTCCACACTTGTACGCATTGCTGAGAATAGAGAGCAGTGGAGGACCATGTCTGCTGATGCTTCCACCATGGCACCCCTACGACCCATGACGGGTTATGGGTTGAGATGAGATGATGAAATGCAAACAACTGGTTTTTAGATGTGTTTACAGGCGTTATACGATCTAATCGCGAGACATTTTACAGGGTCATTGCAAAGTCACTATCTATAATGGCCAGTAAATTGACATTACAAGCGACATCAAACTTTGCTGCCGGCCACGAAATTATGTGTAGAACAACCAAGATCTCGTGTTGATTAGTAATGTTCATGTGACGTTGCCTTTTGTGTAATAAAAATGGCGCATAATTATCTTTATTTTTGACGTCTGTTTCATACAAAGAAGTTGAATATGAACGAAGAAATAACAATTTAAAAATATGTTGTGACTTTTTAATCACCTGTACAGTAGTTGGTTTTTCGTGACCTTGAGGATGCATGCCTCTTATTTACGCGTAAATCTCAGGTATACGTGTGTCTGCTTGGGCTTTTCTTTTTTGTTGGAGTTTATTTCTGTTGCTACATCAACACTAGTGCTTCCTTACTCTTTCTATCCCCAGACATTTTCTACGTTTTCACCAGGCACCAAAAGGATGTCAGTTTTTCCTACATATTTTTTTTAAAAGGTGTGAATACATAGGTTTAAGAGAAAGTACGTGTAAGATATTTAAAAGTGTTATTAAATTCGCTTATGATTATTTTCAAGTGTTTTAGGTAATAACATGAAAATATCAGTATTGTTTTATATCGTAATGTGCAGACTCGAGTACATTTGACTATAACCAAATGGGCTCACCACACGATTCTTGGGGCAGAAATAGTTAACCAGGGGTGCATCCCCGCAGGAAATGCGAGACCCTCTTTCTGGGGGGTACAAGACATGCTATATATTTTAGAAGGCGCTCATCATAAGCTCTATATAATACACAGAGCTCAGATGCAATTGCACAAAATATAACTGTGACACCGCGAATTTGATACCGAACTTTAGAAACATTTTGTTAAAAAACATTTTCTCAAATTATATTTTAATATCTTTTTCTTATTTCTGCCATATATTACGAGCTAGAAGATAAAAAGGTGCGAGGCTTCTTCAAGTGCTTTATAGAGCTGCATGTCCTTTCACAGGTTTAGATACACTGATCGAAACAAAGATCGTCTTTGTTTTCTAACAACCTACTCCAGGCTTTCTTGTCATCAAAGATGCATTATCATCATCATCATCATCACATCATTATTATCATCGTTATCCTCATCATCATTACCATCATAATCATCATTACCATCATTACCACCATCATCATCATTACCATCATAATCATCATTACCATCATTACCACCATCATCATCATTACCATCATAATCATCATTACCATCATTACCACTATCATCATCATTACCATCATAATCACCATTATCATCATTACCACCATCATCATCATTCTCATCATGATCATTATTTTCATCATGAGCATCATCATCCCCATCATCATTATCATCATTATCATCACCATCATCACCATCATCATTATAATCATTATCATCATCATTATCAACATCATTATTATTATCATTATCATCATCGTTATTATTATTAACATCATTATTATCAAGATAATCACCATTATCATCATCATCGTAATCATCATTATTATCATCATTATCACCATCATCAATCATCTCTTTGTTTTGCTACTTTTAGAGCTAGAAGCCAAACTATAGCAGCCTCCCATGGAGGAACCACGGACAACAGCAGTCATGTGCTATTGCAAGGGTAGTTCCCGCAGCAGTTTTGTTTACATGATGAAGTTTACCATCCCATGCGCAACTTGATGTTAGTAGCCTTTTATGACATGCCACCGGGAGTAGTAGCCATGTTACGTTTTTTAACAGGATTTTCTTTAACTTGCAACGAATGTCACCTTCAAATCTTGCAATCGATTTTTCAATCACTTCCAGATGAGCAATAGCTCTGAAACTTCGGAGAGTTGTGTATTCCCGATGACAATACAATAATCAGTCGTAAAAATAATAAAATATATAACATTAAAATTAATATTAATTTTGTTTGTTTGTATTGTTTCATCAGTGAAATGAGAAATAACTGCAAATAATCTAGGTGTATTCTTTCCAACAAGATTGTCTTTCTTGAGAGAAATATTGAAACTTCTCCCTCCCCCTCCACACACACACAATCGCTCGCAACTGACAACTACATTTAAAAAAAATTAATTTACAACTCTTATCAAAATTTAAAAAAAAAATATTAAAAAATATAACAATATAAACTTTCCATATAATATACTGAATAATGAAATCCGCCTCCTGTGCTCTGGACTCGTTTATCGCAACTGATAATGTCATTAGCGGATCCATTACATTTGACTTAAATGTACAAACAATAACAACAACAAAAAAACACTAAAAACAAGAAAATATTGTTTTTTTAAATTTTAACACAGGCTTTTAATGCACTAAAAAGCCACAAATAATTTTTCACGGAGTTTATAGCTTGCAGTAAAAAAATATAACATCAAAGTGACAAAAAGCCTGGGGCGCTGATTCTACATGAAATTAACTTCTGCTTTATACTTCTTTAGACACTTATGGATAAAATATATGATAAGCGCTTAAGCGCCCCACGCTTTTTGTCAATTTGATGTTATTTTTTTTACTGCAAGCTATAAACTCTGTGAAATATTATTTGTGGCTTTTTAGTGCATTAAAAGCCTGCGTTTAACATTTTTTTTTTTTTTAGTCAGTAAAGATTACAGGTTGATTTTATAGTTGGCTGACTACACAACCAGGAAGTAACATTCGCTTCAGTTTTACTTACATTTGAAGATGCACTTTGAGATGTTTCATGAAACTGGTGGTCGTTGGGGCTGTGAAATAAATTTAGAGAAAGAAATTAGTCTTGGAAAATTAATATGTGTTTCTGTTAAATGATATTGTTCGTATATACACGCACATATAATTATATGCGCACATATGTAGAGTGTCGTCGCATTTTATGCAAGGGCATGCGTTCATGAGGATCTCGCATAATTCAAAATTCGCATAATTCAAAACTCGCGTAATACAAGACTAGTCTCCTTACAGGAATAAATATAATTTAGGGAGGTTCGCTGTTTTTTTTTTTAACATGACGTTTTATTACATTTATTACAATATTATGTCATCATATCCTCTTCTCCCCGTGTGGTTTCCGTGGTTCTCTGGAGACACAATGGAAGAACATGATTACTGCACACTCAGGCATGTCGTACAAGGCGACTAATATGAGGTTGGGTTTGGGGTCAGCAATCTATTATTGTGAAACACATTGCCACATAAAGCACCGCTGCCCTAGCATGTAACTGCCTCGTGCAGGCTTCTAGCAAAGGGGTTCCATACTTCGAAAGATGTTTATAATGAAACGAGTGTAAAAGACCGTCATAAGACGGGAATTAAATTTAAAAGCACCAATACCTAACGGCAATTTTACATATTCAAAAGTATTAAAACAAACCACTATACGTCAACACAGTACACGAACTACGTAGCAGCAGCGAGGATCCCAATGTGTGTATACGGGATCACACATTCTATAAATATATGTTACTATTCTCGAGAGAGTTAACATAAAGGAAACCAAAACAATTAATGTCTAACTTTCAACTAAAGTTGTAGCCCTTAGCGTTACGTACTGACAGAAAAAGCTGGGATTTAATATATATTGATTGATGATGATGATGATGATGATGATGATGATGATGATGATGATGATGATGATGATGATGATGATGATGATGATGATGATGATGATGATGATGATGATGATGATGATGATGATGATGATGATGATGATGATGATGACAACGATGAAATTCAAGGTCCTACGACACTGAAGGACAACGAGATGCAACCTATCTGACTTCTGTTCCAAAGTTATTGATAGTTGGGCTCGTTTTCTGCAAGCATGGGCACCACCAATCAATGATCACATTGATTACATTGATAACAGAGGCTCTTAAAATAACATCCCAATAGTCAGCATCATCACTCACTGAATATCCGATACCCATAAATAAAACAGTGGGTATTTCTGTTTCCTAGCTCAGGTAGACCAGCCATTTTGGTCAGAACGTAAAAACACTCGGTCCACCAATTTTGAAATACTGTATATGCGCAATTTTATGCCGAAATTTATTTTTGTGATATGATATATATATATATATATATATATATATATATATATATATCTATATATATATATATATATATATATCTATATATATATATATATATATATATAATATATAATTATATATATATATATTATATATATATATATATATATATATATTTATATATATATATGAAAACATCAAACTCTGCAGCATTCTCTACTGTACAGATGTACATGTAGTATCTAAGAGGTATGGCGTCCGCCTCAAATTCTAGAGGTACCGGGTTCGATTCCCAGTTGAGGGAATATATTTTATGGAAATGGTTTTAAGGTCCAGAGGTCCTAATGATGTCATACTCGCCTGGTCTCTTAGGTAGTGAGATCGGATGCCTAGCCTTCTCGGATAAGAGCGAAAAAACAGGAGGTCCGGTGTGCAAGTTGCGCACGTTAACAATCCCACGGCAGTTGGAAATCGTAAAGAGTAAGCTGAATGGCCAGTGCCCTGACAACATTTAAACATTATAAACCCACCCACAACAAAAATATTTATAGAATGTGTGATTCCTATATGCACACATTGGGATTCTCGCCGGTGCTACGGAGTTCGTGCACTGTGCTGAGATCCCCCTTGTGTGATCTAAGGGAGGAGATGGGAGCTCTAATAGAGTTGTCTGTGTTCGATAAAGATAGTCCTTCAAACCAAACCAAACAGACGTACATAAATTACACAACTCTCGTACATTTTGAATTTAGTGTTTGAACTGTACTGGGAAAATTTACAGATGTTGTTTAGACCTAAATTTATCTCTGGCTTTGTTCTTGCTTCAACGACATTATTTTGAGGTCTTTGATTCTGATCCCAATAAAATCCATGTGAATGCTCTGTTTTGCCTCCTGGGCTTATACATATTTATAATCTCGTCAGGTCTTGTTCAATATAAGGTATCACACAACTATATTATTTCTGAGTTGTCGTGATTACGTGAAAAATCGAATTAAGTCAATAGATCGAGATCTTAAAATGTGGAAATTAGTCAAGAAAAATTAGAGGAAAAACTGAAAAATCTTTGGAATCCGTGAAAAACGTAGATAAACAGAAAAGTGTAAAGAATGCTATGACAACAGAAAAGGATAATGGGGGATGCCCTAAAAAACAAAGAACGCTTAAAAAAAAAGCATTATTTATAGAATTCCAGTTTCCTTAGCATGGTAAGATAAGAAGAAAGTTAACATATATTGTGATAATATGAAAGGCTGTTGGAAAATAAGATAAACTACGGCAAAGAGGGAAGTTACTGGACAGATAACATCGCAGCATTGAGAGAAGCGCCCAATGGGCTGATCACCCGTTGGCTTGTCACACCGATTACGGAAACAACGGCAGATGGATCTATTTGTTATTGCCCTAAAGACACCGCTAGGCGTGATGGGAAACTACAACAGAGAAAATCAATCTGCTGTTGCCCTTAAGACGCCACAAGGCGTGATGGCCTCTGACTGCTTGGTCGGTCTTTGGCTAAGGACGGAAGAAGAAGAAGAAGATTGAGAGAAGCTTCCATGAGATTAAATTAACATAATTCATCAACATTCTTTGTTAAATAGCTTAATACGTTAACTTTGTAATTTTCTAGTATAAAAATCTTCTCATACACAACAATATGAACTCACCGTGTATTTGACACAACATATTGCTCACTAAAATAAGACATTCAGTTGTGTTATCAAAAGTAAATATGTTCCTTTTCATAACGTCATATTTCGGGAAAGCTCGTTCTATATATAGAATATGTCAGTTAATGGGAAGTCGCGTGCTGTATGAGTCATTTTGCTTACTGCTCACAATAACCTAGTGTGTATATATTGTCACGCGGTTTAGGGCGCGTGTAGCACAAATCAGAAGTCAGTGTTTTCTTTCACACGCTGAATTAAAATAGACACCAAAAGCAGTGAATTTCTGACAATGATCCTGCAAGATGAATAGTACCAGCTGAGAAAAAAAATATACCTCAAATAACGAGCAACGATTCCTTTGTCTGCATTAAATGTAGCAAAACGCCGTTTGAGCACACTTTGTAGCAATATTATGTTTCCATTACAACGTACAGACTTCTAGATATGTGTTAGTTCCTGCATTAGACCGCCAAGCGTAGATGTGTCCATTGTACATTTTACACATGTAGACTACATTTTTAGAGTGTAGGCCTACACAACGCACGACATCTGCTATTGATCGTTTGTTATCTCGCCTCACGCTTGCTGGCATGCAGATTGGATTTCCCAGCAGTGCTAGATATGTGAGGGGTTCTCAACCTAGAGTACTTGTCCAATCAGGAGTTATAAATAGTTCTTCAAACGGGCACGGCGAATATAAGGTAAATAACTATATTTCTCGACTTAAATATTCCAAAATTAGTAGTGTTTATGAAAAGTCATGTGGATTTGGTGAGAATATAAGGTAAATAACTATATTTCTCGACTTAAATGTTCCAAAATTAGTATTGTTTATGAAAAGTCATGTGGATTTTGTGAGAATATAAGGTAAATAACTATATTTCTCGACTTAAATGTTCCAAAATTAGTAGTGTTTATGAAAAGTCATGTGGATTTGGTGAGAGTATAAGAAAACGTAAGCAATTCTCTTTGTTCTTTGTCCTAGTAGGTCGCATCTCATATTTATTACTCCGCTTGATTAGTTAAAGAATCGCTAGGGAACCGGGTGGGGCGAGAAACATTGGGAGAGAATAGTTGTATTAATGGGACAATAATGCAATGAATCATTAGTAGTGACCTCTTCCAGTCATAACTGATTGTGGGGATGATGCACCCTTGAGGTGATCAAGAGCGTAACTTTGTGCACAGTTATATGGGGATCAGGCTGTTGTCCATGCAGCATGTTCCTCCTCTCCGAGTAGCTGGTAGGTATTGCTGTACACGAATCATCGTACTATTGGTTTTAATCTTTGCTTGAAGAGGTTGATCAGATCACACTGTACTGTTGCTTCATGCATAAATACGATAACTATCTAGAGCAGGTTCCTCACCCTGTGGTGCACACACCAACTACTGGGGATCCAGGTGAATGGATTCTGTGGGTTCCGTGTGCATAACCTAAAATTGTAAATATAAAGTTGTTTATTATGCATTCATGTACATTTTGTCCCACGAAGGAGTCCATAGCCTTCATCGGACAATCAAATTGCCCACATCCTTTATCGAACAATCTAAAAGGCCCATAGCCTTTTTTGGACAATCAAAGGGGTAAGCCTTCATCGGAGAATCAAAGGGCTCACATCCTTCATTGGCCAATAAATAGGGTCCATATCGTTCTTTAGCCAATCAAAGGGGTTTTTATAACCTTTTTATACACACAAAGAGCCCACATCCTTCATCGGACAATAAAAAAAGTCCAGAGCCTTCTTTTGGACAATCACGGGGGTTGTTGTTAGGGTGCTGTTTTTGTTTAATTACACCAGGGCTTAAACATTTCTTTACTTTGACGGACCTCGTTAAATTCTGTTAGCACCTCCAACTTACCATAAAGTTGAAGATTCCTTGGTCTTATTTGGAGAAGGGAGAAATTATCACTTACACCATTATAATATTTCTTAACATTTCCCATCAAATTTAAAATTACCTGAAACACGGACCTAATACCGTTAATTTTAATTAAATTAATGAGAGAAAAAAGCTGTGCTGCATTTCACTTTACAAGCCTTGGTTATATCGGGCTTAATAGCTGAAACTTGTATTCTGAGTACTGACTCATTACATGTTTCAAACGGTTTTTTCTATACTTATTTTTAAGATAAATGAGAGCAGAGAATGGAATTTTTTTTCACACACAAGTATGTCGTTACGAAAGACATCAATACTCTTTCGATAGCCCTCTTCGATAGCTTCGGAAAATCAGCTTGTAGTGAGCCAGAAATTTGGAAAGGGGGGACTATTCCTTGAACTGTAATTTCAGAGCACCATCTGTGGGATATTTCTATGAGCTTTATTGACTTCCCTCTGCTGCTATGAGCCGCTCTAGTTCATACAACATTTACTGAAAAATGGGATCTCTATTCCAGATTGTGCTTGCATCCAGGACTCAGGAAATTATTCACGGAAAACTATGCTGCAGAATCTTTTCAAAAGGCCGTGCCGAAAAAAAACAATATAAGTGATGTATCCTCCTCCAGACAACTCTTCATCGGTGGGGAACCAAGAAAAAAATATGTGAGGTTTTGGGAAATGTCTCCCATAGTTTTTGGTTCGATAGGCGGATGATGCCCACAATTCCAACTTTTTTCATCATTGCTTCGATCTTTGTCTTTCAACTTGAAAAACTCGTAACTTTTTCTCCTTGAAGATGTTCAGGTTGAGCATCATTTAAATGGGTGAAAGATATCTGGCAGGTATGCTAATTGTACTAACCAGGAAAAAATCGGTCAAACGGTCGCTGAGGTGGAAATTTCTGCTCCATGAGGAATTAATCTTATCTGTTTCTCTCAATATCCCCAAAACGAGACAAAGCTTTACCTCGTGATAGCCAAAAGAACTGCACAGTGTGGCAAATGTTTATAGTGTTCAAGGTTCATGATCTGTGCAAAGCGCTCAAAAAGTCTTGAATTCAGTGATTGTGCTTTTTATAAACTTTGACAAGTACTGAGATTCATTGGAAGGTCTGTTTTCGTTTTATCTGGTATACTTCCTAGCAACTAGAGCTATCCCTATGTATGGCGCAATGGGACCGAATTCACCGACGTCAAAGATTCCCTTAATCCGTGCTACAAGTCCAGTAAGCTTTCCAGATATTTTGCCTCCGTAGCCCCCGTTGGTGCTAATTTCCAACGCATTTCAAACCAATCCATTGTCAGGAGATGTTATAAACTATTTTAAACTGTTTAAATACTTCTTCCGCTGTAGTGTGTACCAACGAAAAAGATGCATCGGGTAACGTCATTCGAAATATTATCTCCTCGTGCTCATACCTTATCGTAGCAACAATAAGGGATAACGTCGCTATTTTTGTCCTATGGGGAACTGTGCTTTCGTCGCAGTTACAAAAGCAAAATCGGGGGGAGATGCACTTCTTTCTAAAAAGTGGTTCCTTGATTACTGGCTGACAAACCGTCGATTCGTTATCTTAACTGAGTAGACGTAAAGCCAATGGTCAGATTATTCCTTGCCATTAACGGTTGCTCTTTTTATATGACTGGCAACAGCTTCATTTTGCTATTGAAACAGGATGCACCCCCATCCCGCAATCATACAGTACGTTATACGTTTTCAAATTCAGCCAGCGCTCCATCCTGGAGGCTTCAGCCAAAATGTCATTGATTTACAAATACCACCGCGATAAAACATCGAAAAGTCACTTTACCTGTCAATACTAAACGCTTTATTCGCAGAAATCCCCCCGAAGAAGAAACACGATCACTGTGAACTGACTCCGACTCTCTCTTCCCGGCGAACACGGTTCTTTTTCCTTTTATAAACATGAATTCTTCGAGAACATTCTCGACACAGCTAGAAATTATGGAAGATAAAGAGGTTTCCGAAAATGTGGTGCACAACAACGAGGACAACACTAGAGTTTCGGTGCACCTA